>JASDQU011403004.1:12448-26184 GCA_032191745.1 Picea mariana | reverse complement strand
TTAAACTGATGGGTGTCGGGCTCTGCTCCTGCAAGCAATCCAGGAGTGACTTCCGACGCTAACACCTGGAATTCCTTTCATTCCCATGCTCATCTCTTCTTCTATGGGATTTATATGTTGTCACTTCTCTAGCACTAGCTTATTGCTTTGTGAAAGAGTCCTTATTGGCTTGCTTCTGTAGCATGTTCAAGATTTGTAGTATCTCTTCTTGGGATTTCATAATATTTTCATTATTATCCCTATAGATTTCCACTTCTCTCTGTAGGCTCATCATAGTTATAGGCTCCTACCCATATCTTCTTCCATTAGACTCTGTCTTAGCATTTTCTACGCTGGCATGCAGACCTGTGAATTCCTCTTCGTGACTGTAGGACCCCCAAACATCTTCCAATGTTGTGGTTCTCATACAGGACCCAAAATTCCTTTCTATACATCTAAATTCTGCAAGAAAATGTGCATGCAAATAAATTTTCTATTAGACACACACACACACACACAATTTTGGAAAATAATACATAAATTTTATGTTTAATACCACCAATCATCTTCTTTTGCGTTCACTGTAACTTATACTACCCAGATCAATTTTATGGTTTTATATATGGATTATCCTCCTTAAGACCTTTCCATCGACGACTTTCTTGCTCGATTCTAAGCTCCGAACATAAAGTTATATTCAACTGAATATGTCTAATTTACCCCCTTTTATACACACCTCATTCTAGTGCAATTAATCCCAGACACCAACTTCTGTCACTTGTGGAAGTAAATCTGTCAGGAACCAGAGAAAATTTTGTATGAGACAGATAAAAATAATGACAAGGAATTCATAACAAATCTCAGATTGTCAATCTGATGTTCAATTCAAAAACTACAACAATATGGAAATGACAACTTTGTTCTTTTTCACCCCCTTTTCCAAACTTAGAATTTTTAGCCAAACTAGCTATCTCCCAAACTGTGCACTTTTGGAAAAATTTCACTAAACCAAAGTTGTCTGGCTTGATGCGTACACAAAATATCGAGTAAATAATTTTTTCCAGTTTTTCCAATATGGGGACCCTTTTCCTCCTTTGAAAATCCCCAAAACCCCCAAAATGTGGTTTAGAATAGTGGATTTCCCCCATTTCAACATCTCCATTCCAAACCCCTTAGAATTTATTCAATTCTTTCATGGGATATTTCCATGTCTACTTTCTGGACTCTCCCCTAGAATTTCTTCCTAATCTAGATCTCTACCAGTGGTTTGGACCCAGATCTTTAAAAACCATTATTTTGCAATTTTTAACAAATACAAGTAGAAATGGACATTGGCCATCTCTGGGACTTTTGAATCCCTCCTTACTATGGAAAAAACCCAGAAGTTTCATCTCAATCTAACTTAATTTTCTCTAGTTATGGTCAAAATAAGAAAATGGCTTCAGACTCCATTTGTTTCTTTAATACTATAGGACGATCCAGACTACGTGGAAATCTACTGACGTGGCACTGACATAGATTCGATCACCAAACACCAGTCACTAGGGAATGATTCCCCCTCTCCTCACTTCTATATGTTTTGGTCCGTTCCGGTTGAAAAACTTCAGTCACCAGACCACTTGCCACCTATTTTCCCCGTGAAACTCCCAATCGACTCTAGGTTGGGCCACCAACCATCGAGTTTTCCTGCAGAACTTCCATTCGATTCCATCCATTTGACCCTGGGCTAGGCCACTGAGCATCGATTTTCCCCCACAAGCTTCCATCCAACTCCTTTCTTACCACCGACCACAGGGGATAACACCTTCAATCCCTCCTACGACCACCGGTACACCCACCATCAGGCTAAGGTGATAAAATATCCATGCTCCATTCTTCCCAAGTGATTTCTAGTCTGGTGAACGACTTTTCTCATGGGGGCTTGACCTCTTCTCCACTCTTCCATTGACACACGATAACGAGACAAACCTATCACAGGGAAACAACTAGCATGTATGGAGGATTACTAGGCACCGAATGGGCATAATGGCAGGGCATTGAGGTGGCAGCCAAAAGTTACATCACACACAATCTCTGCATGGTTCCATGGGTCTCTGTGCTTCATGCACAAGTAATAAAGGACTCAATGTTAATTATAAACAAGTTGCTTGAACCCTTCTCTATGCATGTGGGATAAATAACTTAGATCACAGATTGACGTCTAGAAATCCACACGGAGGCTTGATCGAGGGTTGTTGAGCACTATCTACTAGGGGGCATAACTCTCGATATCGATGTTCAAATAGAGAAAATGAGAGCTCGATGGAAAGACAAGGCCATGAGGAATCACTTTACCATGGTTTCCATGGAAATCATGAGAGCATTGAACCACCAAATTTCTCTCCTCTGTCATTGTCTCGTAAAAAATAATTTTTACCCATAAGAAAATCCTATCCAACAACTTCTTGTTGTCATGTAGCAGGCCTAGTGCTATAACCTCTGACTCCGATACCAATCTTTAGCATCCTCCAACTTAACCAAGGAACAATACTTGTGAAAAGTACACATAAAATCAAAAAAATTCTACTAACTCATTTCCTGTAGCTTACCAACTACGATTTATACACAATTTAACTAGATTCTGATACCCATAATGAAATGCATCTACATCATTCTAAAGGAACATGAATGCAACTAATAAACTCATTCACAACAACAAATAAACCATTCACATACATAGAGTTAAGCACAACAATTAAACTCATGAAATAACTTAGAAAATAAACACTTATCTTTTAAAGCACTAGTGAAACCAACTGCTTGGTAAGGACATTCCACCGAACCATAGACTTGTTGTTCTAGATATCAACAACAAGTCACCCCCGAGTTAGGGCTAGGAATCCACAAAAGAAGGGTGCTTCTCACAGTCCACTCACATCTCAATACCTCACAACCCACTAGTATTCTACTACAACTGTCCCGAATTTCCTCCAGCTCTCTTCCTTTTGACCTACCCAACCCAAGTAATGTACTCCTTCACTTCAGTCCATTGGGTGTCCCATTAGTTTATCAGGGTCTCTTTGGCTTGGGAAACTAGGAATCACTTTGCTTGGAACTCAAGGGAACTCACTGTAGGGAAAACTACCAGGAAAACAACATTAACACTTGTTGTTACAATGCAGCTCACATAGGAGTTCACTCTTCAGGCTTGACAACACAAATATTCAATCTTCAGCTCCAGAACGCTCCAAAAAAACTCCAGCATGCCCCAAAAATCTCCCAGCCTTCTTTCTCTAGTTCTGGTGGTCTTTTTCCGTGCTTGTTGCTTGTTGTTCATGCCAAAACTGAATGTGAAAATCTACTTATTTTCCCCATACAAATTTCCTCTATTTTCCCAAGATATTTAACAACTCACTCTGTCCAATATTGATTGTGCTTCAGCCCCAAACTTCCAATAACTATGGGATGTGACTCTCACACCCACCCTCTTACAAGAGTTTAATGATTAGAATCTCATACACTCAAACATAAATAGAAAGTTTTCCCAAATGATAACAAAATTCAGAAATATGGATTTGAATTAACACTTATAAACCATTTCCCCCTTAGGCCCCTCTTAGACACTCTCTTCTCTTGTGGAAAACTCAACCCCCATCTCCGTCCATATTCCTAGCAGTCGGTATCACATTATATTTATTAAATTCAGAAAATACATTTCAGATATTACTTCGCTTGGCCATAGCCACATTCATATCTACATTATGCATTAATTAAATTGGGGATTATAGTGGGGATGTTATATTTATGGCAACCATGAACCCTTCTCTATGAACTACAAATAAGGCCCTCTCTTTTTGTCTTGAATTTAAAAAGCAGGTACAAGACTATCAAGAGCATGTATTTGATCTAAAGGAGGAACTTTGCAATAAAGTGGAAGTGATGCATAAGATGGTTGGGTAGTGTAGATATAATGTTGAAATAGGGCATTAGAGTCATTAAAACTTGACTCATCTTGTCAAGCCACTCAGTGTTGCTCAAAAATCAAGTTGTGGGTTCGATAACCTTCTAATTCTGGTTTTAAAAATGTGACATTTAAAAGTGATGTCAATGCTTAAAATTTAATTTATCCACAAAAATGGGCTTGCCCAATAGTTTTCACTTGGAGGTGGAACACGTAGGACTAGTAAAAACTCAAGCCAAACATTGTACATTGTCTTTTTTAAACCATTGGTTCATGCATGTTTAAACTCTAATACAAGGATACAAGGAAACAATTTGCAAACACAATGCTAAATTGCTAATTGATTTGAAACTTGGAGTTGGAGAGGAAGGAAATCATTTCAACTTTCATGCGTGGAAGCCAAGTCTAGGGGAGTTTAGATGCTAGGATGTTAGAGTTATTATACATGGTTGGAGCATTTGATTGGAATAGAATTTGAGTTCTTCAAAGCCTTTCACAAAAAAAATTCTTCTTTCTCTTTGGATTCACTTTATCTATTATTTCCTTGTTCTACATTAATGTATTTAGTAACAAATTTGTAGAAAGTGTGTTATTCCATTTGTTTCCTCCTCTCCTATTTCTAATGTCACTATAAATTCGTTGATATTCAAGCTCACTAATCCATCATCAATTCTTTTGATTTCTGGATTGCTCAACATGCTTTATCGAGCATTGAAAATTTGATTTAATTGACACAACTCATTTTTTAACCATGGTTTTAAAAGTGGATAGTACTTGATACATCTATTACTTTCATGTGCTTATTAATATATAAACAAAATGCCATCATACTTTCTTTTTTACATATGGATTGGATGAACAATTGGTCATTGAACAAGAGATATTATATAAGAACTCTTAAGAAACTCAAGGGCTTGAAGGGAAAAGTGCACTTTGAACATTGTTATTTCACAAGTACAATTTGGGAATCATTGACATCTTCATAAGGAGGAAAACCACCAACCCCTACTTTCTTCTCAAACATTGGAATAATGCTTCAAAAGTTATCATCTCAATAATCTAACATGTTCATGATACAAAAATGAATTCGAGTGTAGTAACAATGACAATAATAAAAGTGTCTTGAGAGAAAGGTTACAACAAAACAAAACAAATACTATTGCATTCCTTTATGTAGGAATGAACAAATACCATGATGTAACACATGGTCTCTATCTATACTTTTTGGAACATAATGTATATTTATTAGATTGACTTATCTTTAGTTATGTTCAGTAGGTATAAAATCACAATTTGAAGAGACTTCTTGATCCAGATTGATGAGCGGAACGAAAGGAAACCACAGATTTATAAAATTAACACAGAGACACAGTGAACAATAACAAAGATACATAAAAACTTGACTTCTACTCAATAAGAAATATGCTGAAAACTGTAAAATGCAGACTGAAAACAAGCTTGTTAGAATGGTGGCAACTTATCTTTGAGAAGAGATGTGATGGTTACACTCATTCGCAAGAAGATGAGTACAATGAGGATCTGAAGGCCTTTTTACAATAAACATGCATGCAAAAACCCTAGACATCCAAAAACCTAACCCTAGGAGATGAAGCGCCAAAACTCATGTGGGCCCCGTTGGGGTAAGTTAGTATATCAAATTCATGAGGTTGTAATTTTGCATATGATCTCCATTTAGGGCACGCGATAAATCGTTGGAAAGGTATTGATGAGGAGATTCATTTAGGGGGCTCAATCAGAGCCTTTCCTTATTATCACAATGTCTAATTGCGAAAAAATGTTGTTTAAGCCCTCAAAATGGCCCCGAAAGTTCAGGAACAAAAAAACTGCTAAAAATAGTAAGTTGCCAAAAAACTATTTTGAGCTAGTTGGACAAGGTGGGTGGCCACCGATATCCCCCTGGATCAATCCTCCCCCCTTAGGAAGCAATGGTCTCCATTGTGTTGAGTGTCCCCATCAGATGATGAAATTTCTGTTGAATTTGGCCCTGGGTGAGCCACTTGCATTGGTGCAAGAGTTGCCCTGCTTTGACAACCCGATAAAGTTGGATCCTCTACTGGAGAGTGCCATTGGCCTGTGTGTCCATGATATGTTCAGTGAATTCATGTTCCATGCAGTCAGGGTTGAGCTCTATCGGTGTCAATTGTTCTGCTATCTCCAAGGTGTCCAATAATGGTAGAAAATAAGGCCGAAGGAGGTCCACATTGAACACTGGGTGCAAGCCAAAGAAGGGGGGGAAGTTTGAGCTCAAATTCCTTGTCACCCACATCCTTGGTGATGGTGTAGGGTCCATAGCAGAGTGGACAAAGCTTCCGTTGAGGCCCTGTAATGCGTTCTTTCTACAAATGCAACCAAACTTTGTCTCCCAACATTATAAGGCCCTCTCTTTTTGTATTGAATTTAAACATGAATTTTTACAATAAACATGAATGCAAAAAACCTAGACATCCAAAAACCTAACCCTAGGAGATGAAGCGCCAAAATTCATGCGGGCCCCATTGGGGTAAGTTAGTACATCCATTTCCCGAGGTCGTAACTTTTGCATATGATCTTTGTTTAGGGCACGCGATAGCTCGTTGGAAAGGTATTGAAGAGGAGCTTCATTTACGGGGCTCAATCAAAGCCTTGGCAACTTTTGTAGTGCATGATCACAAAAAAAAGTCGTTTAAGCCCTCAAAATGGCCCCAGAAGTTCAGGAATCGAAAAAATACTAAAAATAGTAAGTTGCCAATAAACTATTTTGAGCTAGTTGGACAAGGTGGGTGGCCACAGAGATCCTCCTGGATCAATCCTCACCGCTTAGGAAGCAATGGTCTCCATTGCGTCGAGTGCCCCCATCAGATGAGAAAATTTCTGCTGAATTTGGCCTTGGGTGAGCCACTTGCCTTGGTGCAGGAGCTGCCTTGCTTTGACAACCCGATAAATATGGATCCTCTGTTGGTGAGTTCCATTGAGCTATGTGTCCATGATCTGATCTGTGGATGTGTGTTCCATGAAGTTGGGGTTGAGCTCTGTTGGTTTCCATTATTCTCCTATCTTTGAGGTGTCCAATAATGGTGGAAAATAAGGTCAAAAGAGGTCCACATTGAACACTGGGTGTAAGCCAAAGAAGGGGGGAAGGTTGAGCTCAAAAGAATTGTCACCCACAACCTTTGTGATGGCATAGGGTCCATAACAAAGTGGACGAAGCTTCCAATGAGGTCATGTAATGCGTTCTTTCTACAAATGAACCAAACTTTGTCTCCCACCTAAAATGAGTGTGGCACCCAGTGTGGATCATGGCGTTACTTGTATTGGCATTGGAATTCTGTAAAATATCCTAAACCTATTGGCAGATGTGTCGGATCCACTCAATCAACTGGGTGGCTTTGTTATCTCTATTTGGAGCATGCGATGATTCTACATGGGTGGCCACAAGGGGTAGTGCAACATCCATGGGACCCAATGGTTGAAATCTTGACCCCACCTGAAAGGGGTTGTGGTTAGTTGAGGTATGTATGGATTTGTTGTAGCTGTGTTGAACATAGGGAAGACTCTCATCCCAGGTGTGAGGGTTCTTGGAATTGCACATGTGCAAGATGTGCATGATTATCCGGTTGATGACCTTGGTTTGGTCATCTGTCTAGGGGTGGAAGGAAGTGGACTTGGTGAGCTTGGTGTCCATCAGTGACCAAAGGCTCGACCAAAATGTGTTGAGGAACCAATTGTCCCGATATGAGATAATGGTTTGTGGGATCCCAAAGTGAACCCACACTTGTTCAAAGAAGAGCTTGACAATGGTCTCCACTGTGATGCTCTTCTTGTAGGCAGCCAGAATCACCATCTTGGAAAAGCGATCAACCACCACAAAAACATAGTCATTTCCCCGCTTAGTGGACGGAAGGCCCGACATGTAGTCCATTGAGATGGATTCCCAAGACCTGTCAGGAGTAGCAAGAGGAGTGTACATGCCTTGTTTCTTAATGGTCGGTTCGACAATAGTCCAACCAATGTAGGAACAAATATACTTGCTGACATCATGTCAAAGTTTCAACCAGTAGAAATGTCTCTGCAACACTGCCACTGTATTTTCCATGCCGAAGTGTCCTGCCACCCGACTGTAGTGGGATTCCCAAATCAACTTCACTTGCTCACTTGATGGAACACATAGATGGCCTAGATGGCACAACAACCCATCCTAAAAATGAAAACTAGTGGCAACTGTGTTTGTGCCCAACATCTAGTAGGTGTTGGAAAAGTCAGGATCTGTCTCATAGAGATGGGTCCATTCAGAGGTCTCATGGCCGCAAGAATTGAGCATTGTGGTTAGTGTCACGACTAGAGGTCGACTGAGGAAATCAATGACTCGATTGGAATTTCATGTTTTATAATTGATGTTGAGGTGGAACTACTGCAAATATGTGGACCACTTCTGATGGGGCTCATTCTACAATTTTCCTTGTGTTTGCATGAATTGCAACGAATTATGATCAGTGTGGATGACTGTCTCCTTCCCGAGAATGTAATGCCCCCATTGGCGGTATGCTTGCATAATGGAGTACATTTCTTTGTATTAATTAGGGTACCTATGGACGACATCGGATAGTGTCTCACTATGATAGGCCATAGGGTGGCCGTGCTAAGTGATGATTGTGTCCACAACATAGTCTGAAGCATCTGTCTCGATCTCAAAGGGATGTTGCAGGTCAGGTAATAAAATATCTAGGGCGGAGCATAAGCATTGCTTCATATCATCGAATTCTTTCTAGTGGGACAGACACCACACAATTTTTTCCTTACCACCACCCCTTGTTATTTGGCTAAGGGCCCATGCAATATCAGAGAATCCCAACATGAACCTTTGATAGGAATTGACAAGGCCTAAGAAGCTCCGAAGATCAGTGAGCATGGTTAGGGATTGCCAATCACGGATGACTAGGATCTTGGCTAGATCAACATGCACACCATGTGCATCAACAATGTAGCCTAGGTACTAGACCCTGTCCATGTCGTTAACATAGAGCTTGTGTTGCCACAGAGTGTGTAGAAACTGTTGAATATGATGCAAGTGTTCTGCCCAAGTCTTGTTGTAGATGAGGATGTCATCCAGATACACCACCAAAAATGTATTAGTGAAAGGTCACAAGATATCATCCATCATCCTCATGAAATTTGTTGGAGCATTTGTCAAACCAAAGGGCACGACCAACCATTCAAAAAGACCTTCTTCTAACTTGAAGGTAGTTTTCCATATATCTGTCGGTTTTATTGGGACCTGATGGTAGCTAGACTTCATATCAATCTTACTGAAGTATTTCTCCCCCTTGAGCTGATCAAGGAGATCATCGATTTCGGGAATCAGGTACCAGTTCCTGAATGTGATTTTATTTATGGCCCGGTAATCAATGTAGAGTTGCCAAGTCCCATGTTTCTTATGCACCATCATGATTGGGCTCCCACAAGGTGATGAGATGGGTCAGATGTGCCCCTTGTGGAGAAGTTCTTGGATCCAACACTTGATCTCCTCATTTTCTAGTAGGGATCAGTGATAGACTGGCCCATTGGGTAGCGGTACGTCGGGGGTTAGATCAATGGAATGCTTGACCTGATAGTGTAGAGGTACCCCAGTAGGTGATGCGAATATGTCTTTGTATTCTTCCACGAACTTATCTGCTTGCTTCTGTTGCATGGAGAGGTCAGTTGCGGAGACCATGGATGTGGCTGCAACCTTTCACTCACTCTGAGAGTGAATCATGAAGAAGAAAAACTTCCCGATTTGAGAAATGACCTTCCTGCATTGTTTGGCAAAGATCAAGGAAATAACACTAGGTGGGACTACCTCGGGTATCATGTACAATTTCCTGTTCAAAGTAATAATAATAATAGGAGGCCTAGACTCATATACAACATGATGTTTCCATAAATAAGGTTGGCCCAAAAGAACATCAAAAACTTCAAGGGGAGCAACATCACACAATACCTCATCTTTGAATGGCTTGATGTCGTATGATAGACGACAATGATGACGTGAAGACCGCTTCCTTGACGGAGCCATCCGATGGTGTAGGGATGCGGGTGTGGCATTGTCGGCAGGACTAGCCACTTGACGAACTCTGTTGAGATGAGGTTCTTCTAGCTACCGCTATCAATGATGAAGTGCAACATAGTGTCTTTTACCGATATCTATAAATGAAAGAGACGCTCGCATTCCTTTGGCTCATGAGATTCACCGGGATGGATCTTGGTGGTAGCAACGGTGGCACAGGGTTCCACGTCAATGATATGTCTCCCCTTTTCTGGTTCTGACTCAGATTCAGAACCCACATCTGATTCAAAGGATTCTACCTCAACTACCAATGAATTCTTTGAGTGACAATCAACAATGTTATGTTAGGGGCTCTTATGGAAGTCACACCACTTTGCAGTATATTTATTCATCTTCCCATTACCCTTATTTGCTTGGGGATTGGACTGGTTGTCCTGAAGTTTCCCATCTTTGCTATTTTCTTTGTTCTGTGGGTTGGGGCTGCCCTTTCCCTGTTTCTACTGTGAGGGGTTCCTAGACCCAAACTGTCGCGTCTTTTGTTTCAATTTCTGCTCGATTTTGATGACATATCGATAGGTCGCACCCAAGAATGAGATATCCAAAAACTACACTTCTATCTAGATGTATCTATGCATACCATTGCAGTACTTGAGCACCAGATGTCACTCATAATATTTGATACCCAACTTGGTGCGAAAGGTAGGGAATACATTAGTGAACTCTGGCATTGTTTGGTCTCTTTCCTGCCACAGTGTGGTCAATCTTGTACACAAGTCATCATAAGTTCCAAAAGGGTAGTATTGTTCCTTAATAAAATCCATGAAGGAACCCCAAGTGGGTGCAATTTCAAATAATGTGGATCCCTCTATTTCCTTTTTTCTCACAGAAAGTCTCCCACCAATATTTTACATGGGGAACAACCTTGAGGAGCGCAAATGCAATGTTTTCTTAATCGAAAAAGTTGTGGATAGAAAAATACCCTTCTAGAAGGTTTAACCATTTATCTAAGGCTTCCACATATATTTGACCTTCAAAAATAGGAATATAAAAAATAATTTGTACCTTGAAGGGGGCGACGCCTCTGCTTGAGGTGGATGCGTCACTTGTCGACAATCGTCAAAGGATTTGTGCAAAGTTGTCCATCATCTAGTTCCTTTATCACTCAAGGGCTTCCTCGAGAAACATTTTGAAAGGATATCCTGTCCCATAATCTTCATTTTCTCCCGCCATTGATGGTTTATTGGGCATGTGAGAGCAGTTTTCCTCAAGAGAAACAAGCTCAAGACCCAACTCCCTATAAACTGACCAGATCAAGGACATGCATTAAAAAAAATGACAAGGAGCAGACTGCTCTGATGCCACTGATACAAATTTATGAGTGGAACAAAATGAAACCACATATTTATAATATTAACATAGAGAAACAATGAACAATAACAAAGATACAGTAAAAATGGACTTCTACTAAATAAAAAATATGCTGAAAACTATAAAATGCAGACTAAAAACAAGCTTGCTAGAATGGTGGAAGCTTATCTCTGAGAAGAGATGTGATGGCTACGCTCATTCACAAGAAGATGAGTACAATGAGGCTCTGAAGGCATTTTAAAAATAAATATGAATGCCAAAACCCTAGACATCCAATAACCTAACCCTAGGAGATGAAGCGCCAAAAGTAATGTAGGCCCCGTTGGGGTAAGTCAGTACATCAACTTCTCGAGGTCGTTACTTTTTCATACGATCTCCATTTAGGGAACACGATAGCTTGTTGGAAAGGTATTGGTGAGGATATTCATTTAAAATGACAAATCAAATCCTTTAGCTATTATTGAGGTTCCTAATCACGAAAAATAGTGGTTTAGGCCCTCAAAATGGCCCCAGAAGTTCAGGAACCGAAAAACTGCTAAAAATAGTAAGTTGCCAAAAATCTGCTTAGAGCCAATTGGACAAGGTGGGTGGCCACCAAGATCTTCTTGGATCAATCTCCCCCCCTTAGGAAGTAATGGTCTCCATTTTTTTGAGTGCCCCCATCAAATGAGGAAATTTCTACTAAATTTGGCCCCGGGTGAGCCACTTGCCTTGGTGCAAGAGCTGCCCTGCTTTAACAACCCAATAAAGATGGATCTTATGTTGGTTAGTGACCTTGACCTGTGTGTCCATGATATGATTAGTGGATTCATGTTCAATGAAGTCAGGGTTGATCTCTATTGGTGTCAATTGCTTTGCTATCTCTGAGGTGTCCAATAATGGTGGAAAATAAGGCCGAAGGAGGTTGACATTGAACATTGGGTGCAAGCGAAAGAAGGGGGGAAGGTTGAGCCCAAAATAATTATCACCCACAACCTCAGTGATGGTCTAGGGTCCATAAATAGGTGGACGGAACTTCCTATGAGGCCTTGTAAGGCGTTCTTTCTATAAATGCAAATAAACTTTTTCCTCCCACCTGAAATAGGTGTGGCACCTGGTGTTGATCATGTCGCTGCTTGTACTGGGCATTGGACTTCTATAAAATATCCTAAACTTGTTGGTGGATGTGTTGGAACCACTCAATGAATCAGGTGGCTTTGTCAGCTCCAGTTGGAGCATGCAACGAGTCTACTTGGGTGGTCGCAAGTGGTAGTGTAACATCCATGGGACCCAATGGTTGAAATCCCAACCCCACCGAAAAGGGGTTGTGGTCGGTTGAGCTATGTATGGATCTGTTGTAGTTGTGCTAAACATAGGGAAGACTCTCATCCTAGGTGCAAGGATGCTTGGAATTGTACATGCACAGGATGTGCACAATCATTCAGTTGACGACCTTAGTTTGGCCATTCGTTTGGGGGTGGAAGGTAGTGGACTTGGTGAGCTTAGTGTCCATCAGTGACCAGAGGCTTGACTAGAATGTGTTGAGGAACTGGATATCCTAATTTGAGATAATGGTTTGTGGGATCCGAAAGTTTACCCACACTCGTTCAAAGAAGAGCTTGGCAGTGGCCTCCGCTGTGATGCTCTTCTTGCAGGTGGCTAGAATCGCCATCATGGAAAAGCGATCAACCACCACAAAAACATAGCCATTTCCCTGCTTGGTGGACAAAATTCCTAATATGTAGTCCATTGAGATGGATTCCCAGGGCCTGTCAGAAGAAGGCAGAGGAGTGCACATGCCTTGTTTCTTAATGGTTGATTTGGAAATAACGTAGGTAGTGTAGGACCAGATATACTTGTTGACATCCCATCGAAGTATCAACCAGTAGAAATGGCATTGCAACACTTCCACTTAATTTCCATGCCAAAGTGTCCTGCCACCCGACTATAGTGGGCTTCTCAAATCAGATTCGCTCGCTCACTTGATGGAACACATAGATGGACTAGATGGCACAACCTATCTTGAAGATGGAAATTAATGACAGCTGTGTTTGCACCCAACATCTGGTAGGTGTTGGCAAATTCGAAATCTATCTCATAGAGGTGGGGCCATCCGGAGGTCTTGTGGCTGCAAGAATCGAGCACTATGGTGAGTGTTGCGACTAGAGGTCGGTTGAGGCAATCAATGACTCAGTTGGTACTTCTTGTTTTATACTTGATGTTGAGGTGGAACTGTTGCAAATATGTGGACCACTTCTGATGGTAGTCATTCTGCAATTTGCCTGGTGTCTGCATGAATTTCTATAGCTTATGATCAATGTGGATGATTGTTTCCTTCCCGAGAATGTAATGCCTCCACTGGCGGTAGACTTTTACAATGGAGTGAATTTCTTTGTCATAAGTATGGTACTTACGAAACTTGGGGGT
>JASDQU011403004.1:1517-12398 GCA_032191745.1 Picea mariana | reverse complement strand
ACACGTAGGACTAGTAAAAACTCAAGCCAAACATTGTACATTGTCTTTTTTAAACCATTGGTTCATGCATGTTTAAACTCTAATACAAGGATACAAGGAAACAATTTGCAAACACAATGCTAAATTGCTAATTGATTTGAAACTTGGAGTTGGAGAGGAAGGAAATCATTTCAACGTTCATGCGTGGAAGCCAAGTCTAGGGGAGTTTAGATGCTAGGATGTTAGAGTTATTATACATGGTTGGAGCATTTGATTGGAATAGAATTTGGGTTCTTCAAAGCCTTTCACAAAAAAAATTATTCTTTCTCTTTGGATTCACTTTATCTATTATTTCCTTGTTCTATATTAATGTATTTAGTAACAAATTTGTAGAAAGTGTGTTATTACATTTGTTTCCTCGTCTCCTATTTCTAATGTCACTATAAATTCGTTGATCTTCAAGCTCACTAATCCATCATCAATTCTTTTGATTTCTGGATTGCTCAACATGCTTTGTGAAGCATTGAAAATTTGATTTAATTGACACAACTCATTTTTTAACCATGGTTTTAAAAGTGGATAGTACTTGATACATCTATTACTTTCATGTGCTTATTAATATATAAACAAAATGCCATCATACTTTCTTTTTGACATATGGATTGGATGAACAATTGGTCATTGAACAAGAGATATTATATAAGAACTCTTAAAAAACTCAAGGGCTTGAAGGGAAAAGTGCACTTCAAACATTGTTATTTCACAAGTACAATTTGGGAATCATTGACATCACCATAAGGAGGAAAAACAACCCCCACTTTCTTCTCAAACATTGGAATAATGCTTCAAAAGTTATCATCTGAATAATCTAACATGTTCATGATACGAAAATGAATTTGAGTGTAGTAACAATGACAATAATAAAAGTGTCTTGAGAGAAAAGTTATAACAAAACAAAACAAATAACAAACAAATAACAAGATGTAACACATGGTCTCTATCTATACTTTTTGGAACATAATGTATATTTATTAGATTGATTTATCTTTAGTTATGTTCAGTAGGTATAAAATCACAATTTGAAGAGACTTCTTGATCCAGATTGATGAGTGGAACGAAAAGAAACCACAGAGTTATAATATTAACACAGAGACACAGTGAACAATAACAAAGATACATAAAAACTTGACTTCTACTAAATAAGAAATATGCTGAAAACTGTAAAATGCAGACTGAAAACAAGTTTGTAAGAATGGTGGAAACTTATCTTTGAGAAGAGATGTGAGGGTTACACTCATTCAAAAGAATATGAGTACAATGAGGCTCTGAAGGCATTTTTACAATAAACATGCATGCAAAAACCCTAGACATCCAAAAACCTAACACTAGGAGATGAAGTGCCAAAATTCATGTGGGCCCCGTTGGGGTAAGTTAGTATATCAAATTCTTGAGGTTGTAACTTTTGCATATGATCTCCATTTAGGGCACGCGATAAATCGTTGGAAAGGTATTGATGAGGAGCTTCATTTAGGGGGCTCAATCGGAGCCTTTCCTTATTATCGCGATGTCTGATTCCAAAATAATGTTGTTTAAGCCCTCAAAATGGCCCTGAAAGTTCAGGAATAGAAAAACTGCTAAAAATAGTAAGTTGCCAAAAAACTATTTTGAGCTAGTTGGACAAGGTGGGCGGCCACCGATATCCTCTTGGATCAATCCTCCCCCCTTAGGAAGCAACAGTCTCCATTGTGTTGAGCGCCCCCATCAGATGATGAAATTTCTGTTGAATTTGGCCTTGGGTGAGCCACTTGCATTGGTGCAAGAGTTGCCCTGCTTTGAAAACCCGGCAAAGTTGGATCCTCTATTGGAGAGTGTCATTGACTTGTGTTTCCATGATATGATCAGTGAATTCATGTTCCATGCAGTCAGGGTTGAGCTATGTTGGTGTCAATTGTTTTGCTATCTCCGAGGTGTCCAATAATGATGGAAAATAAGGCCGAAGGAGGTCCACATTGAACACTGGGTGCAAGCCAAAGAAGGGGGGAAGTTTGAGCTCAAATTCCTTGTCACCCACATCCTTGGTGATGGTGTAGGGTCCATAACGGAGTGGACAAAGCTTTTGTTGAGGCCCTGTAATGCGTTCTTTCTACAAATGCAATCAAACTTTGTCTCCCAACATTATAAGGCCCTCTATTTTTGTATTGAATTTAAAAAGGAATTTTTACAATAAACATGAATGAAAAAACCCTAGACATCCAAAAACCTAACCCTAGGAGATGAAGCGCCAAAATTCACGTGGGCCCTGTTGGGGTAAGTTAGTACATTAACTTCTCGAGGTCATAACTTTTGCATACGATCTTTGTTTAGGGCATGCGATAACTCGTTGGAAAGGTATATAAGAGGAGCTTCATTTATGGGGCTCAATCAAAGCCTTGGCTACATTTGTAGTGCCTGATCGCAAAAAAACGTCGTTTAATCCCTCAAAATGACCCTGGAAGTTCAAGAATCGAAAAACTACTAAAAATAGTAAGTTGCCAAAAAACTATTTTGAGCTAGTTGGACAAGGTGGGTGGCCACATAGATCCTCCTGGATCAATCCTATCCCCTTAGGAAGAAATGGTCTCCATTGCGTTGAGTGCCCCCATCAGATCAGAAAATTTCTGCTGAATTTGGCCTTGGGTGAGCCACTTGCCTTGGTGCAGGAGCTGCCTTGATTTGACAACCCGATAAAGATGGATCCTCTGCTGGTGAGTGCCATTGACCTATGTGTCCATGATCTGATCAGTGGATTTGTGTTCCATGAAGTCAGGGTTGAGCTCTATTGGTTTCCATTGTTCTGCTATCTCCGAGGTGTCCAATAATGGTGGAAAATAAGGTCGAAAGAGGTCCACATTAAACACTGGGTGTAAGCCAAAGAAGGGGGGAAGGTTGAGCTCAAAAGCATTGTCACCCACAACCTTTGTGATGGTGTAGTGTCCATAACAAAGTGGATGAAGCTTCCAATGAGGTCATGTAATGTGTTCTTTCTACAAATGAACCAAACTTTGTCTCCCACCTAAAACGAGTGTGGCACCCAGTGTGGATCATGGCGTTACTTGTACTGGCATTGGAATTTTGTAAAATATCCTGAACCTGTTGGAAGATGTGTTGGATCCACTCAATCAACTAGGTGGATTTGTTAGCTCTAGTTGGAGCATGTGATGAGTCTACATGGGTGGCCGCAAGGGGTAGTGCAACATCCATGGAACCCAATGGTTGAAATCCCAACCCCACCTGAAAGGGGTTGTGGTCAGTTGAGCTATGTATGGATTTGTTGTAGCTGTGTTGAACATAGGGAAGACTCTCATCCCAGGTGCGAGGGTTCTTGCAATTGCACATGCGCAAGATGTGCATGATTATCCGTTTGACGACCTCGGTTTGGCCATCCGTCTAGGGGTAGAAGGAAGTGGACTTGGTGAGCTTGGTGTCCATCAGTGACCAAATACTCGACCAAAATGTGTTGAGGAACCGACTGTCCCGATAAGAGATAATGGTTTGTGGGATCCCAAAGTGTACCCACACTTTTTCAAAGGAGAACTTGACAGTTGCCTCCGCTGTGATGCTCTTCTTGCAGGCGGCCAGAATCACCATCTTGGAAAAGCGATCAACCACCATAAAAACACAGTCATTTCCCCGCTTAGTGGATGGAAGGCCCGACATGTAGTCCATTGAGATGGATTCCCAAGGCCTGTAAGGAGTAGCAAGAGGAGTGTACATGCCTTGTTTCTTATTGGTCAGTTTGACAATAGTCTAGGCAGTGCAGAAACACATATACTTGCTGACATCATCTCGAAGTTTCAACCAGTAGAAATGTTGTTGCAACACTGCCACTGTATTTTCCATGCCGAAGTGTCCTGCCACCCGACTGTAGTGGGATTACCAAATCAGCTTCGGTTGCTCGCTTGATGGAACACATAGATGGCCCAGATGGCACAACAACCCATCCTAAAGATGGAAATTAGTGGCAACTGTGTTTGTGCCCAACATTTAGTAGGTGTTGGCAAAGTCGGGATCTGTCTCATAGAGATGGGTCCATTCAAAGGTCTCATGGCAGCAAGAATTGAGCATTGTGGTTAGTGTCACGACTGGAGGTCGACTGAGAAAATCAACGACTCGGTTGGAATTTCCTGTTTTATACTTGATGTTGAGGTGGAACTACTGCAAATATGTGGACCACTTCTGATGGGGCTCATTCTACAATTTTCCTCGTGTCTGCATGAACTAGAACGACTTATGATCAATGTGGATGATTGTTTCCTTCCCGAGAATGTAATGCCTCCACTGGCGGTATGCTTGCACAATGGAGTACATTTCTTTGTATCAATTAGGGTACCTATGGACGACATCGGATAGTGTCTCACTATGATAGGCCATAGGGTGGCCGTGCTAAGTGATGATTGTGTCCACAACATGGTCTGAAGCATCTGTCTCGATCTCAAAGGGATGTTGCAGGTCAGGTAATAAAATATCTAGGGCGGAGCACAAGCGTTGCTTCAAATCATCGAATTCTTTCTGTTGGGACAGACACCACACAAATTTTTCCTTACCACCACCCCTTGTTATTTGGCTAAGGGCCCATGCAATATCATAGAATCCCAACATGAACCTTCGATAGAAATTGACAAGGCCTAAGAAGCTCCGAAGCTCAGTGAGCATGGTTAGGGATGGTCAGTCACGGATGATTAGGATCTTGGCTAGATCAACATGCACACCATGTGCATCAACAATGTAGCCTAGGTATTAGACCATGTCCATGCCATTAACAAAGAGCTTGTGTTGTCACAGAGTGTGTAGAAACTGTTGAATATGATGCAAGTGTTCTGCCCAAGTCTTGTTGTAGACGAGGATGTCATCCAGATACACCACCACAAATGTATTAGTGAAAGGTCGCAAGATATCATCCATCACCCTCATGAAATTTGTTGGAGCATTTGTCAAACCAAAGGGCACAACCAACCATTCAAAAAGACCTTCTTCTGACTTGAAGGCAGTTTTCCATATATCTGTCGATTCTATTGGGACCCAATGGTAGCCAGACTTCATATCAATCTTACTGAAGTATTTCTCCCCCTTGAGTTGATCAAGGAGATCGTCGATTTGGGGAATCAGGTACCAGTTCCTGACTGTGATTTTATTTAGGGCTCGGTAATCAATCTAGAGTCAACAAGTCCCATGTTTCTTATGCACCATCACGATTGGGCTTCTTATGCACCATCACGATTGGGCTCCCACAAGGTGATGAGATGGGTCGGGTGTGCCCTTTGTGGAGAAGTTCTTGGATCCAATGCTTGATCTCCTCATTTTCTAGTAGAGATCAACGATATACTGGCCCATTGGGTAGCGGTGCGTCGGGGGTTAGATCAATGGAATGCTTGACCTGACAGTGCAGAGGTATCCCAGTAGGTGATGAGAATATGTCTTTGTATTCTTCCACAAACTTATTTGCTTGCTTCTGTTGCATGGAGAGGTCAGTTGCGGAGACCATGGATGTGGCTGCAACCTTTCACTCACTCGAAGAGCGAATCATGAAGAAGAAAAACTTCTCGATGTGAGAAATGACCTTCTTGCATTGTTTGGCAGAGATCAAGGAAATAGCACTAGGTGGGACTACCTCGGGTATCATGTACAATTTTCTGTTCAAAGTAATAATAACAATAGGAGGCCTAGACTCTTATACAACATGACGTTTCCATAAATAAGGTTGGCCCAAAAGAACATCAAAAACTTCAAGGGGAGCAACATCACACAACAACTCGTCTTTGAATGGCTTGATGTCATATGATAGATGACAATGTTGGATGATGCGAAGATCGCTTCCTTGACGGAGCCATCCGATTGTGTAGGGATGCGGGTGTGGCATTGTCGGCAGGACTAGCCGCTTGAAGAACTCTACTGATATGAGGTTCTTCTAGCTACCACTATCAACGATGAAGTGCAACAAAGTGCCTTTTACCGATATCTATAAATGAAAGAGGCGCTCGCATTCCTTTGGCTCATGAGGTTCACTGGGCTGGATCTTGGTGGTAGCAACGGTGGCACAGGGTTCTGCATCAATGATATGTCTCCTCTTTTCTGGTTCTGACTTAGATTCATAACCCACATCTGATTCAAAGTATTTTACCTCAGCTACCAATGAATTCTTTGAGTGACAATCAACAATGTTATGTTAGGGGCTCTTATGGAAGTCACACCACTTCGCAGTATATTTATTTGTCTTCCCATTATCCTTATTTTCTTGGGGATTAGACTGGTTTTCCTAAAGTTTCCCATCTTTGCTATGTCCTTTTTTCTGTGGGTTGGGGCTGCCCTTGCCCTGTTTCTACTGTGAGGGGTTCCCAGACCCAAACTGTCGTGTCTTTTGTTTCAATTTCTGCTCAATTTTGACGGCATATCAATAGGTCGCGCCCAAGGATGAGATGTCCAAAAAATACACTTCTATATGGATGTATATATGCATACCATTGCAGTACTTGAGCACCAGATGTCACTCATAATATTTTATACCCAACTTGGTGTGAAAGGTAGGGAATACATTAGTGAACTCTGGCATTGTTTGGTCTCTTTCCTGCCGCAGTGTGGTCCATCTTGTATACAAGTCATCATAAGTTCCAAAAGGATAGTATTGTTCCTTAATAACATCCATGAAGGAACCCCAAGTGGGTGCAATTTCAAATAATGTAGATCCCTCTATTTTCTTTTTTCTCACAGAACGTCTCCCACTAATATTTTACATGGGGGATGACCTTGAGGAGCGCAAATGCAATATTTTCTCAATCGGAAAAGTTGTGGCTAGAAAAATACCCTTCTAGAAGGTTTAACCATTTATCTAAGGCTTCCACATATATTTGACCTTCAAAAATAGGAATATAAAAAATAATTTGTACCTTGAAGGGGGCGACGCCTCCGCTTGAGGTAGATGCGTCGCTTGTCGACAATCGTCAATGGATTTGTGCAAAGTTGTCCATCATCTAGTTCCTTTATCACTCAAGGGCTTCCTCGAGAAACATTTTGAAAGGATATCTTGTCCCGTTGTCTTCATTTTCTTCCGCCATTGATGGTTTATTGGGCGTGCGAGAGCAATTGTCCTCAAGAGAAACAAGCTCGAGACCCAACTCTTTATACCCTGACCGCATCGAGGACATGCATTAAAAAAAACGACAAGGAGTAGACTGCTCTGATACCACTGATACGAATTTATGAGAAGAACAAAATGAAACCACATATTTATAATATTAACATAGAGAAACAATGAACAATAACAAAGATACAGTAAAAATGGACTTCTACTAAATAAGAAATATGCTGAAAATTGTAAAATGCATACTAAAAACAAGCTTGCTAGAATGGTGGCAGCTTATCTCTGAGAAGAGATGTGATGGCTACGCTCATTCACAAGAAGATGAGTACAATGTGGCTCTGAAGGAATTTTTAAAATAAATATCAATGCCAAAACCCTAGACATCCAATAACCTAACCCTAGGAGATGAAGCGCCAAAAGTCATGTGGGCCCCGTTGGGGTAAGTTAGTACATCAACTTCTCGAGGTCGTAACTTTTGCATATGATCTTCGTTTAGGGAACACGATAGCTTGTTGGAAAGGTATTGATGAGGAGATTCATTTAAAATGATAAATCAAAGCATTTAAGTATTACTAAGGTGCCTAATCACGAAAAAATAGTCGTTTAGGCCCTCAAAATGGCCCCAGAAGTTCAGGAACCGAAAAACTGCTAAAAATAGTAAGCTGCCAAAAATCTGTTTAGAGCCAGTTGGACAAGGTGGGTGGCCACTAAGATCTTCTTGGATCAATCTCCCCCCCTTAGGAAGTAATGGTCTCCATTTTGTTGAGTGCCCCCATTAGATGAGGAAATTTCTACTAAATTTGACCCTGGGTGAGCCACTTGCCTTGGTGCAGGAGTTGCCCTGCTTTGACAACCCGATAAAGATGGATCTTATGCTAGTTAGTGACCTTGACCTGTGCGTCCATGATATGATAAGTGGATTCATGTTCAATGAATTCAGGGTTAATGTCTATTGGTGTTAATTTTTCTGCTATCTTTGAGGTGTCTAATAATGGTGGAAAATAAGGCTGAAGGAGGTTGACATTGAACATTGGGTGCAAGCGAAAGAAGGGGGGAAGTTTGAGCCCAAAATAATTATCACCCACAACCTTAGTGATGGTCTAGGGTCCATAAATAAGTGGATGAAACTTCCTATGAGGCCCTGTAAGGCGTTCTTTCTATAAATGAAACCAAAATTTTTTCTCCCACCTGAAATAGGTGTGGCACCTAGTGTTGATCATGTCACTGCTTGTACTGGGCATTGGACTTCAGTAAAATATCCTAAACTTGTTGGTGGATGCGCTAGATCCACTCAATGAATCAGGTGGCTTTGTCAGCTCCAGTTGGAGCATGTGACGAGTCTACTTGGGTGGTCGCAAGTGGTAGTGTAACATCCATGGGACCCAATGGTTGAAATCCCAACCCCACCGAAAAGGGGTTGTGGTCGGTTGAGCTATGTATGGATCTGTTGTAGTTGTGATGAACATAGGGAAGAATCTCATCTCAGGTGCGAGGGTGCTTGGAATTGTACATGCATAGGATGTGCACAATCATTCGGTTGACAACCTCAGTTTGGCCATTCGTTTCGGGGTGGAAGGCAGTGGACTTGGTGAGCTTAGTGTCCATCAGTGACCAGAGGCTCGACTAGAGTGTGTTGAGGAACTAGATATCCTAATCTGATATAATGGTTTGTGGGATCTGAAAGTTTACCCACACTCATTCAAAGAATAGCTTGGCAGTGGCCTCCGCTGTGATGCTCTTCTTACAGGTGGCTAGAATCGCTATCATGGAAAAGCGATCAACACCAAAAAAACATAGTCATTTCCCTACTTGGTGGATGAAAGTCCTAAAATGTAGTCCATTGAGATGGATTCCCACAACCTGTCAGAAGAAGGCAGAGGAGTGTACATGCCTTGTTTTTTAATGGTCGATTTGGCAATAACACAGGTAGTGCGGGACCAGATATACTTGTTGACATCCCATCGAAGTATCAGCCAGTAGAAATGGCATTGCAACACTGCCACTTTATTTTCCATGCCAAAGTGTCCTGCCACCCGACTACAGTGGGCTTCTCAAATCAGATTCGCTCGCTCTCTTGATGGAACACATAGATGGCCTAGATGGAACAACCTATCCTGAAGATGAAAATTAATGACAGCTGTGTTTTCGCCCAACATCTGGTAGGTGTTGACGAAGTCGAGATCTATCTCATAGAGGTGGGGCCATCCAAAGGTCTTGTGGCTGCAAGAATTGAGCACTATGGTGAGTGTTGCGACTAGAGGTCGGCTGAGGCAATCAATGAATCGATTGGTACTTCTTGTTTTATACTTGATGTTGAGGTGGAACTATTGCAAATATGTGGACCACTTCTGATGGCAGACATTTTGCAATTTGCCTTGTGTCTGCATGAATTGCAATAGCTTATGATCAGTGTGGATGATTGTTTCCTTCCCGAGAATGTAATGCCTCCACTGGCAGCAGACTTTCACAATGGAGTGAATTTCTTTGTCATAAGTATGGTACTTACGAAACTTGGGGGTGAGCTTCTAGTGGCTATTTTATTTGAGAGATGTATTCTTATAGGGTTAGAGACAAAGAAACACCTAATAACCTTCTTCAAAGGAGTGCATTGAGCGATGTTGATCTACACGTTGCTTCATTCTATTTTGAGCCAAAATCAACTTGTACTTAAGTGTACAAAGAATGGTTGTTTTGGTGTTAAGAGAGGTATCCACCTCTTGAACCTTAGATGTGCATGTTAAGTATGACATGATCCATTAAGGATTGTATCCATAAACAAATTCATCTGGTGATATTTTGGTAGCACCATGATAGGTGGTATTGTACCATCAATATGCAAATGGTATCATTGAACCCATTAACCTTGTTAGTATGATGCAAAACATCACAAATAAGTTTCTAGGAACTTATTGACCACCTTTGTTTGACCATCTATTTGGGGATGATAATCAGTGCTCATTTTTTAATTAGGTGCCCTAGAGTTAAAAAAAATCCTACTAGTATTTTCCAGTGAATATTGGATCATGATCCATCACGATGGAATTAGGTATGCCATGTAATTTAAAAATATTATCCATGAAGACTTCTATAACTGTGGATGGCTTAAAATTGGTGTTGTAATGCACAAAAATGAACATATTCTGAAAGGAGGTCAATGACCACCATGGTGGGCAAATTTGTTGTTCACTTTAGGAAGGCCAACAATATAATCCATGGAAATTTTAGCCCATATAGTTGTAAGGATCAACAGAGGTTGTAATGCACCAGGGGTATTTATTGTTTCACCATTGTTCCTATGACATGTGTGTTATATTTAGTTACAAATGTATGGATGTCCTTCTTCACATCGTCCCAAAAGAATGAGTGCTTAGTCCTTTCATATGTTTTTTGAAAGCTAGAGTGACCCATGGTGGGAGTGGAATGCAATTCCTCTAACACATATGCTTTTAAAGTAGATTTTTGCACCAAAAATATATTCCCTTTATACCTCAAGGTGTCATAATTCCAAGTAGTTGGCAGGATGATTGGGGACTCCTTTAGATGTTGGATAATTTGAACAACCTTGTCATTAGTGAACTGTTCTCGGTGTACCTCAAAAATCCAATATAACACCGATAAGGATAAGGCATATAGGGACCCTTTCTCCTTATACTTCCTAAACAAAGAATCGACCAATACGTTCCTTATTTCCTTCTTATGAATGATCTCATAATCATAGCCTAACATCTCAATCACCCACTTTTGATACTTTGATGATGACAAATGTTGTTCCAAAAATTATTTCAAGC
>JASDQU011403003.1:43640-54069 GCA_032191745.1 Picea mariana | reverse complement strand
AGTCATATTTACATCAAACACTATTGGGTCCATTACCCAAAACTTCTTGCTACGGGTCTTTGTTCAAGGGTTGACATCAATGACAACCAACCTTAATCAACAATGAGTCTAGGGTCAAGTTTGTATAATTTAGAGACAAGCTTGGCATGATGTAGAATGTATCCCTCATTGAGAGGGAGTGTTGATTTTTGGACAACATCGAAAGACATTCTCTTAGAATAATAATTAATAATATGATTATTGATTATTAAATATCATACATAATAAATTAAATGCTAATAATAAATAGTTATTGATTATTCAAGGGACATATCCTTTCATGAATGGTCACCATATGTTTCCTATATATGGAACACTCATCATTGTAATAACATCTCAATCATATCTCATATGAATAAAAACAACAATGTAGGGCACATAAGGCCTAAAAGAACACTTAGTCTAGATATCCCTAATTTTTGTCCTTGAACCATAGGTTGGGACATGATACACATACAATGTGTTCCAAATGTTAAAATCATGTATGTATCCCATTCATAAGATAAGTATTTTCACTATAAGGACTATGTCATGGTATCATACCCATACATGACCAATGAGATATACAAAAATTTATTAGGGACAATGTCCTTGGTTTATGCTAAGCAAACCATGAAAATCATGCCTGAGTGGGCCTAATGGTTAAGAACATCTGTTTCCTCCTAATAGGTCACATGTTCAAATCCATAGGGGGTTAGAGTATGTATACCTTCGTAGACTTTACTGGTAAAATTGTTGGGCAGAGGAGGTCTCATACGCCAATTTGGTGTCTGGATTGGTCGTGAACTTAAAAATAGATTATTATTATTATTTATTTGTAGAGAGTAAATGTTCCTTATATTTGGATTTTTTGATAGTTTACTTTCCCATTCATAGTTTATGATTTTTAGAAGTGATTGTGAGGGCATAAATCTATGGTTATTATCCCTAAATTAGTCAGTATTTTTCCTCAAGCTAGAGATTCTTCCATGAACACTAGTTGCTAATAATACATGCATGTTCCTATATGCTAAAGACATGCACATGCTATTTATAAATTGGTTTTGTTATGTACTTTACATCATGTTCACTTTCTTGGACGATAGGAGTAGGGATGTGTTATGATTATATAGAGACAAAAGAGACACACATTGTTGTAGGAAAATCTCCCTACAGACAAGTAGACTTCCTCTTGAGAGCTAGACTCTTAACTCTAAGACATAAGGTGCTTAACATGGACACTGAATTCCTTTTAGATCTAATCAAGCTGATGAACAAGAGAGAAGGAGGAGGGCATGTACCTTATGAACATCGTTCGTCCCTGCAAGATCCAGGATGAGCTTCAATATTGAGCTCCTTCGTAGGTCCTGCAAGACAAACAAAAGTACAAAAATGTCCTACTCTACTGAGATTAGCTAAAAAATAGATCCATCTACTGCAGACAAAATTATATGGAACAAGTACAAGTTTGAAAGAAATAGGCTAAGCATTGACTATATTGATGAGAACAAAGTGTTACTTACAACTATGGATGTAGTGCAGCAGCTTCACCAAGCTATTCTTGTCCAAACCCTTGCTTAAACAGTCCATACACAAAATGTTGATGTTCCAAATGACACCTTCCTCATGAGATCATAAGTTTGGTATCTCTAAACTCCTCTCTCTCCCTGTACTGTATGTTCCCTATGAGATCATAGGTTTCATACCTCCAATCTTTCCTGCCCTTTTTACCCTCCATGGAAATCCCTCATTATATAGGATTTGGAGGCTTAACCACCATGGAGAGGATCTCGCATTAGATCCACTAAGAAAAGGATATCTAAGATATTTAGGGAGAAAATATCTCTTAAGTATTTTGGGGAGGAAATGTCTCTCAAGGATTTTAAGGAGGAAATATTTCAACCATCCATGAGATCCTCCACCTTCCCTAAAAAATAGGAAACCAAATGTGAGGTGGATTCTCACACTTAATTACTTTATTTTTCATGAATATTAATAATAATTCATGTGCACTTGATTCTCACACTTAATCAATTCCTTTTCCATGAATATTAATAATAATTCATGTGTACTTGGTATTTTGGCCTTCATATAATATATCCCTCCTCCACATTAACTAGAGATTGTGACATAGGATATTCCATGGTGTCAAGGTGTATGAGACACTTATATGACACTTTACAACACTTAGGGCGAGGTACCTAGGTGTGCAAATTTCATGTGTAACAGACTGCCCCCTAAAGTGTGAGGTCAGAAGAGAGAATGATGGCCGAAACACTTTATAAATCTTTAAAACAAGGGTTTGGACTCGGAGAACCTGTTAGAAGCTGCAAAAAAACATCAAACAAATGTTATGACATGTTTCAAACTCAAGGCAGACATACCTATGCTTGAGTGATAGAGACTTTCAAGGTATGGCCGCCACAAGTACATTGTGGATCCATAATTATATTGACAAAAAGGTATAGCCACTGAAGATACACTGTGGATCTACACTCCCATGACTTGAATTGATCGTAGCCATGAAGAATACATAGTGTATCTATGAGATGAGAAGACATAGCCATGAACAATAAAAAGTGGATCTATGTGACAGTATATGTGTCGTTGTTCAAGAGAAACTCCATCACAAGTTGGGTAAAGTACATATCAGAGTGATCACTCAACCCAGGGTCTTCTTATCGATCCCGATGTAGTACGAATCTAACCATGTGAATAGATGTCCTAATGTCGAACATGGTAGAAACCACTTGATTACCTGTCAATGATGTAAATCATTAACAAGCACGAGGGAAATCACCATTGATGTCAATGGTTCCTAAGGTACCCTAGTACATTCCAATGAATGTGAATAGATGAGTTGAATTCGGACATTATTGGAATCATCCGATTAGAGGTTAATGCTATAAACCCATTTTCTGATGCAAGGAGGCCTACCATTGAGGCATGAAGGTCCCAAGGTACTAACTAGTTTCTAAGTCTAGTTCTCGGATAATGTGTTGAAGTCGACATGAATAGACTTGTCGAAAGAGGGCCTTGATGTATCCCCCATCAACGACATGAAATTGACACAGAGATGTAAACTGGTAGATCAAATGAACATGGACTGACACGGGTATTGAGACAAGATATTTGTTATGGCTGACTCTCGAGGCAGATACCTCCCTTGAACACTGAGGCGCAACAGCAGAAACATGACATGGACCAAAGAATGATGATGCAGTGGATACTATGACTTTCGTCGGGTGACCCAAAGGAGTAAGAAAAAATCAGAGGATTAGTTCAGTGTAGAGGTTCAATGGATTAATATGTGCACAAAGACAAAGTGTCATGTTCAAGGGAGACTCTAAGAGTTATTGGTAATATTCTCAAAAACTGCTTGGCTTGCTTCCTTCAATTTCCCCCCCATCCAGATAGCCGAGTAACTCTTTTTAATTTAACGAGCTCGAGGAGGGTAACACATGCTCGATATAACTCACCTTCGGTAAGTTCCTCTTCCTTTGTTTAATGAACTGGAAGAAGTAAGGGTTCAGTCCCGTATGGGCCCTTCAATGTATGATTATTTAACGACTCCAGAGAAGGTAAACTTGGTGGTTTATCATATTTAGAGAGTCTGAAAAAGAACTTAAAGACGACTCTAATGTGGTCCTTTTTCATAATGTTAGTCTCACGAGCCCGAAAAAGAGATAAACTACCACTTGAAAGATTCCCTTTCAAACCTTTTAACGAGTGTGAAAGGAAGCAATATCACTTGACAATCTTTTCACGTTTAGAGAGTCTGAAAAGAGCTTAAAGATGACTCTAGGGGGTTCCTTTTTCGTGTATCCATGTAGGTCCGAAAAAGAGATAAAATTTTACCCAGATGCATTCTTATGTATTTATGAGAACGAGAAAAAACAAACACTAAGCTCGGTATGCCCCTAGCTTGAAAGCTAGTGGCTTGACTCCAGAATGATCATCAAAGGCTGGAGACATGCCCCCCAAGCTTCAATTCATTCACAGACTTTGAGGTTGTCACCAATTTCTATGCTAGATGGAGAAAAAGGATACAGGTGGATGAAATGAATGTTAAAAAATGAGACCTAATGAAAGACTCGACTCGACATCTACGAGATTTGGCGAAAGACTCAACTTGAAGGGAGAGGTGATTGTTTCATTTTTTAACGAGCTTGACATAGGAAAAGAACTATGCTCAAGGTTCTAGGTTCAATCCCCAGATTTTTGTTTCATTTTTTAGTGAGCTTGCTACAGAGAAGAAAACTATGCTCAAGGCCTCTGTTTCATCTTTTAACGAGCTTGCTACATAGAAGAGAAACTATGCTCGTGAACTCTGTTTCATTTTTTAATGAGATTGCCACAGAGAAGCTAAACTATGCTCGTGGCTTCTTCTTGATCATGGCTTCCAAGAGGATAATTCTCTAGAAGGACACCATGTCAAGGGACAAAACTCGATCATGGCTTCCAAGAGATCTTCACTGGATGGAAGAAAAATTATCTGGAAGGAACACATGTCGAGGGTCTTGACCGGGGTAAGGAGATCAGGCTCCAATAGACCTACCAAAGAGATCACCATGTCAACTAATGGATCTAAATCATTGGAAGTTGAATTCATGGGAGACAATGCCACATAATTGACATGCGGCGGGGGTGATATGGTCTGCATATAAGAACCATTTAGGAAGGTAATCCAGTCAGGACTGATCAATGAAAGTTGATCAATAGTTACAATTCTTCCATCGTGAGGGAAATGTATCACATGGAAAAGAGTGGATACAATATCTTTCATGGCATAGACATAATCCTGCCCAAGGATTAAAGAAAAATCCAAGGGGTCTTGGACTACCATGACATCAATAAAGACAGTTTTCCCTCCCAAAATTACAGGAAATTGAGGAAGGGTCCCTAATGGTTGGCTATTTCTTCTGTTAAAAGCTAACAGATTCTGTGTAACTGACACAAGCTAAGGACAACCCAAAGAGTGCCAAGTAACAGAGGACAATTTACTAACGGACGCACCTTTATCTATCAACGTTTGAGGAACGTCCTGACCACAAAACTATATTGTAATATGGAAAGGAATGTGAGAGGGAAGACGAGGTCCATCTAGCACACCCCAATAAAAAAGGATGGCCTCATTACTTGCAGGGGGTTTCGCGAGAGAATGAGGAATTCCCCCCGGCACGGTAGAGTCTGTATCAACAAGAAAAACGTGGGCAGTATTAGGTTTACTCTCTAGAGGGAGAGTAGGATCGACCAATGGTGGACTTGGATCAACCACTTTGGCACTCTTCAGAGGAAGAGTGGGATTGACTGATGATGTAACTAAATCAACTACTTTGGCACTTTTCGGATGAAGGGTGGGACTGGTCGAGGAAGGGACTGGATTAGTCACTTTGGCACTCCTCAATGGAAGAGTTGGATTGACTGATGATGTAACCAGAGCAACCACTTTGGCACTCTTCGGATGAAGGGTGGGACTGACCGAGGAAGGGACTGGAATAGTCACTTTGGCACTCCTTAATGGAAGAGTGGGATTGATCGATGATGTAACCGGAGCAACCACTTTGGCACTCTTTAGATGAACATTGGGATTGAATGAGGAAGGGATTGGATCAGTCACTTTGGCACTCATTAAGGGAGGAGTGGGATTGAGTAATGGCAGTACCAGATCGACCACTTTGGTGTCACCCTCTAATGGGAGAGTGGGATCGATTAATGATGGGGACATATCGAACACGTTGGCACTCTTCAGAGGAAGAGCGAGATTGACCGATGATGTAACCGGAACAACCACTTTTGTGTCACCCTATAACGGGAGAGTGAGATCGACCAAGGATGAAAATGGATCGACCACTTGGGTTACACTCTTTTGATGAAGAGTGGGGCTAATAGATGGTGGAACTGGATCAACTACTTGGGTTCTTAGCTCAATCGAGGAGGAAACTAGATTAACCATATGATCAACCATACTAACTGAGGATGGAACCGGATTGACCAGTCCATCAACTAACAATGGGTTGGGGGAAATATTATGATAACCTTTTGGAAGTTGAAGTTTTTCCAAAAGAGAAGAAGCCTCATCCATATGAGGACAAAGGTGAAAATAATGATCACCTTTACATAACATGCAAGGGAACTTGACAATTTTCTTCTTCTTACCAACCTTAACATCACTAGTTGACGGGGTGTCATTGACATGTCCAACAGAGGCCAATGATGTGGATGACCACATTTCTAAGACCTTGGGAATACCAGGGAAATCCCTCAGAAAATGGTCACCCTTACAAAGATTGCAAGGGAATTTGGGTTTCAGATTCTTCATTTTAATCTTGTTGACTTCATCAACACTCCTAGTACTATTAATAGTAAATGGTTGCTTGAATCCAACATCTGATGTTGTTGGGGCCTTGGTCCTTTTTGGGCTCTTCTTCTTCTTCTCTTTTTGTTTCTTCTTCGTCTGATCAACCTGGCTACTTTCTTTAGAGCTTTCACTAGGCGAAGAAAGAGAAATGGAAGGAGACTTAATGGGTGAAGAAGGTGAAAATTCGATGTGAGATTGATGTATGGGTGGTGTACTAACATATAAAGTATTAGGTGCATCTGAAATATTGGGAGGATTCGAGATCACCGAAGTGGGGAACAACCAAACCGGTAATTTGATGGTGAGTCCCGGAAGACTTAGTGTAGCAATGTATGGAGGACCAAAGTTCCCAAACGAAGGAAAGGTATAAGGTTCCCTAGAAGAAGGGGTTCCTCCATTGGTACTCTTGAGATTCGATGGAATTAACACTAACTCGACCTAAGGTCTACTAAGTAACACAACCAACACATGCCATGAATCTATGAAGAAAGCAATAAAACAAAACCTTCCCAGAATGAAACCACTAGTTGGTGATGAAATCCAACATCGCGATATCAAAATAGGAAGGGGTGGGGATAGAGTGGGTGGATCATTTACGTTGGTGACCTACTTAATGGACTTACGCCTTTGTGCAAGCTTCCATGCAGTAATTGTGGATTTACCCTCCAATGAGCCCGAGTGAGTTTGACCAACATCTATTCCATGTACAGTGAGACTTCCCTTCACCGTCACCTTGTGTAAGACCCTAGATATTTTGGCTACTATGGTCACCAATTTGCATTCATCCCCTAGGCAGGTATAGTCGACAGTCCAATCTAAACATAAGGGCAGGGTATCTAGCCTGAAATCAAATTGAAAGGCTTCCACTCAACATTGTGGCTATACCTTCAAGCGACCCCCATAATATGATCCGACTACTACAATCAGTCAAACCACAGAGGGATAATCTTCATAGCTCTCCTGAGTGTTACCTCGTGCGTAACCCCTGTGTGAGAGGGGGATCCCAGAAAGCCTATACGACAATTGGATTTCACTCTCCCTACCACAAGACACTAAGTTTGTTCGATAGATTTGGAAAGTTATGCTTTCAACCTATTCCAAAGCCCTACAACTTAAGCTAATGCAGGTTTGCCTAACAAAATGTAAAAAGTTTGATAAATTTTAGTTTAGCGTTGATTTTAATGGCTGTTGTTTACTAAGAGGTGTATGAGAGTGAAGACTGATGATATTATGACTCAGTTCCCAAAACATGCACAAGAAATGATAAACAGTCTTTTCTTTCAATGAATGTCTATTTTAAGGGAATGAGAAGGATTTTCCTTTCACTTTAAAACACCAAGATGCAATGACATCATGCAATAGTCCTCAATAAGGAATCCAATACAATGCTAAAACATTTATATTTGACTGATAATCAGTAGATGTAAAGCTTCCTATGCTAATCGGACTTCAAGAGTTGTGAGATTTAAGCAATCTGGAAGCAAACTTCACATAAACCAAAAGACACCCTTGTTGTGATAAAACAAGAAATAGAAAGCCAAAAAATCAAAAGGAAGGAGAAAGAGCTTGGACAAGATGACTCAAAGATTAGAAAGAAAAGTACAAAAGACCTTTGAAACCCCTTACAAAGTTTTCACTCATTCAGACAAACGAGAAGAAAACGACAAATTCCCTCCAAATCGTGAAGGACAAATTGCAAAGTAAGGACAACTGTCAAAAAATCCAAAAAAAGAGGATGAATCTTTAGAAAATAGGGTATTGAAGGCCAATACCAAGATGGATTGAAAGTATGAGACCCTGAGAAAATGTAAAAAGCAGAAACTGAACCCAAAAAAATGAAAAACAGAGGATTTTCACAAAAAAGAGGGGAGCGCTCTGGTGTAAGGGGAACCAGAGTGTTATAACGCTCTGTCTAATACCTTCAGAGAGCGTTGGAACTCTGATAACAAGGGCAGGGGAGCGCTCTGCTTCAAAAATCTCAAGAAAAATTCCAAAAACTCAAAAGTTCAAGGAAATTCAGCCAATTAGGGTGATCATGATGTCATAAAGAGGCAATCAAACCATTCTACGAATAAAAAATTCAATATGGAGAAGATCAAATGAGTGCACAAAGGGCCCAGACAATATCTGGAAGGAAAACTAAAACTCAGATTCCATCCCCAGTGGAGTCGCCAATTTATGTTGTAGGAAAATCTCCCTGCGTATAGGTAGACTTCCTCTTGAGAGATAGACTCTTAAATCTAAGACAGAAAGTGCTTAGCATGGACACTGACTTCCTTTTATATCTAATCAAGATGATGAACAAGAGAGAAGGAGTAGGGCATGTAGCTTATGAACTTCCTTCGTCCCTGCAAGGTCCAAGATGAGCTTTGATCTTGAGCTCCTTGGTAGGTCCTACAAGACAAACAAAAGTACAAAAAGTTCCTACTCTAATGAGATTATCTAAAACATAGATCCATCTACTATAGACAAACTTGTATGGAACAAGTACAAGTTTGAAAGAAACAGGCCAAAAATTGATTATATAGATGAGAACAAAGTGTTACTTACAGCCATGGATGTAGTGCAGTAGCTTCACCAATCTCTCCTTGTCCAAACCCTTTGTTAAACAATCCACACACAAAATTTTGATGTTCCAAATGACACCTTCCTCATGAGATCATAAGTTTGGTATCTCTAAACTACTCTCTCTCCCTGTATTGTATGTTGCCTATGAGATCATAGGTTTCATACCTCCAATCTTTCCTGCCTTTTTTCCCCTCCATGGAAATCCCTCGTTATGTAGGATTTGGAGGCTTAACCACCATGGAGAGGATCTCTCATCATATCCACTAAGAAAGGGATCTCTAATATATTTAGGGAGAAAATATCTCTTAAGGATTTTGGGAAGGAAATATCTCTCAAGGATTTTAAGGAGGAAATATTTCAACCATCCATGAGATCCTCCACCTTCCCTAAAAATTAGGAAACCAAATGTGAGGTGGATTCTCACACTTAATTACTTTCGTTTTNTTCTCACACTTAATCAATTCCTTTTCCATGAATATTAATAATAATTCATGTGTACTTGGTATTTTGGCCTTCATATAATATATCCCTCCTCCACATTGACTAGGGATTATGACATAGGCTATTCCATGGTGTCAAGGTGTATGAGACACTTATATGACACTTTACGACACTTAGGGCGAGGTACCTAGGTGTGAAAATTTCATGTGTAACACACATATCAATATCATCTATGTCCAAATACATGCTAAAAAAAACAAAGCAACAACTGATTCTCGAGAATATTTCGACAACAAAGAATTCCATATCATTTAATGTGATTGAAGAAGCATTTTACAAGTTCTCAACATTGATTCTTGTGATAACAATAAACTTACATATTTGATTAAGAAAATTGGTAAGGGAAGATAATCTTCTTGAAAGATTACAAGAAATTAGAACCAAATCAAGGCTATACATGATGAATTGAAGGAATCCAATGAGTACTAGTTCAACTTGGATTATGGAATTAGATGGAATTAAATTGTCGTGATACACTTTGAGTTGGAATTAATAACTCCTATTTGTCTTGTAGATTAATTTGGTATACTTGATTACACAAGAAGTGTGTGGTTGTTATTTAATTGGCCATTGTGAAGTAGGGTTTGTCTCTACATGAATAGTTTTCTTCTAAGTTGGCTCCCTTTCATTTTTCCACATTTGTTCCCTTTTATAAGATAGAGGGTTAACAAAATACACCATTAAAGAGGTGGTTAAAAGAGAAAAATAATATATTGATAAAATTGAAGATAACACATTCCCTATTGGTGTGAAGAGATGAGGATGTAACATAGGCAACGTTGGCACCATGACCCCCACACATACCTTAGAATATTTTATTCTTGAATTTCATTTTTTTGGGTTTCATGTTTGAATACTGGGATCACACCTACAATATTTTGGGTACTTTAATATAAATTCCTTTAATATGATAAAAGAAAAATAAATCAAAGATAGAAAAAACCATAATCATAGTTATTTTTCCTCTATTTTGTTTTCTTC
>JASDQU011403003.1:0-38383 GCA_032191745.1 Picea mariana | reverse complement strand
CATGTTCAGATTTCTTGTTTGCAAGCATAAAAAAAAAAAAAAATCTTGTTATTTCTTGATTTGATTAAGTAGTTGGTAGTTTGCATTGAATAATCAGGAAAAAAGATTTCTTTCATAAGTTCTTGGCTACTTTATTAGAAAAATAAGTAGCTCATAATCAAGCAAAAATTTTTTTTGAGTTTGCTGTTCAAAGATCTTAGAAAAAATATAGTTTGAAAAGTTGGTTAAAAGTGCAAATCTGATTTTGTCAAGAATAAGTTATTTTGTTTCCATCTTTTTTTTATCTTCTCTTTTGTATCTCAAAACATCACTAGTTTCACTTTCATAACCTTTGACTTAAGACAAGCCACAAAAAATTAATGATTAATTAAAATTAACTAGACTTTATGTTGGTAGGGTCCATTAACTAGTTTAGGCTAGAGCCTTGATTTAGGTTGGAGAGGAAACTCTTCAAGGCTGAAAAACATACATAAGAGTCTGTGCTAGGGAGTGTTAAAAGTCTAGTATCGTGAAAGTTATCTGGTACCCCCCTTTAACACAGGGGATAAACACAAGGTCACGTGCAGAAAGGTAAAGGAGATAACCCCTCTAAAGCCGGACCAATCATAGTGGGGAATGCATATAGAGGGCTTGTCTTGGGATTCTGTCGATAGAATTTTCCACAGAGCTTCATGGGTCTCGAATCCATTTGAGGTCCTCAGTTGTCTTCCGGACCACTTGTTTTCGATACCCTTGACAGGTTTTGGGCTTGATACCCTTCTCATTGCGGTCCACCCAACTGTCGACTGTACCTGCCTGGCGATTGTTCACACGTTGGAAACCTAGTTGCCTTTATTTTAGGGACTTATACAGGTGACTGCGGGGGTATACCGTGGTACCTAGGATAGACATCAGGCCACACTTTGCAGAGTATACCAGGAGGGTACTTCCGTATTTGAGTTGCACTTGCACCAGTAAGTTTCTCTAGTGTTGGTTGTTGTAACTGTTCTTCCAACTAGTTAAGTGATTGCTTGTCTTATTTCGTAGGGACTTTTTATAGTGTGTGTTGTTTTCGAACGAATAGAAATCCCTAGTGTCATTGATCTTCTCACACAGTGGAGGATCAAGAGCTCTGCCAGTCATGAAGGCTTCTTGGCCTACCACCAGATACACTGGAGCCACCCCCGCCGCCACTAAGGCAAAAACTAGACCAACAAGGGTCTTTTGAGGCAACCGGGTCACAGGATATTGTACTTGACCAACCTCCGAGGGACAAACTCTCAATTCCTGAGGAACTAACCACTTTTGACCGTAGAGAGGAATCTCTTGGTCCATCTGAAACTCTGACCACTGATCTTTCGATGCCCATCATCGTACAGATTCATCCTTACGAATGCCAAACAATGTCACAAGAAACAATGGAAACAAATGCTACCACTTCTTCCGGGAATTCTCCTATTCCCACTACGGTTGTCATGAAAGGGGGTGTTCCACCTCCTAACCCACCACCATCGGTCTGGACCACCATGGTCTCGATCGCCTCTACCTCAAGCAGTGGTCTGATTCCGTCTATGGTGGCAACCACTGCTCCTTTCACTCAGAGTGTGACAGGCCCTCCATTCTCATACGGGATGCTTAGCTCAGGTACAAGCCGTGTACTTTCCTCCTTGACTCTACAAAATTTAGGTCTAGGGACAGGGAGCTCTAACACTCCCTTGCAAGGATCCATCGGGGGAAATTTCGCTTCCTTTAATGCTTTCCCTTACGGAGGGGGTCATATACCTCCTTTGTCCCCTTTTCTCAATGGTGCTCACTAGCATTCCACCAGACCGAACACACACCATAGTTCGTTTGGAGAAGGGAGTCAAGGACTACATTCTCATAACACGTCAGTAGGTTCAACATCATTCTCTTTGTTCGGTGCATTTGGTAACAACGCTTTCTCGTTAGCTACTTTCCTAACCAGGGGCAATCCCAGTTATGGACAACTAAATCCTATGCAGGGTATTATTCCTTCAGAGGGGGAAAACCCAACAATCCCTTTAACACAAGGACCTTGGAATTCTTGGCAGGGATCAATTCCCTCATCAGGGATGTCGATCGAGAGAAACCTCTTTCACAACCAATGGAACCCCAGGCAAGGCATAGGACCTATGCCCATGGGATCGGCATGGGGAAACCCTTCCCAAATCTCTTCGATCGCAATACACACTCAACCATCTATGTCCTATTTCGGAAATCAAACGATGATGTCTTTGTAAATGCAGAATCCGTATGCTAGTCATGGCCATGGTTTTTACCAGAACCCTGGCCAGCAACCCAACTTTTCCTGGCAACTTGGTGCCAGTCAAACTCCAGGACCCTTTTTCCATGGTTACAACCAACAATCCAAACTACCATTCTTAAACCTTGCATTTTATAGACTTGACAAGGTTGTTGAATGACCCTATCTATCACGATCCATGTTGGCCCCCTATGATGACGAAGTTTCCTTCGGACATACCAAAATTCAAATCCAAGCCTAACGAAGATCCAGGAGATCATGTGACTACCTTCCACCTTTGGTGCTCATCTAATTCGTTAAAAGACGACTCCGTACAGTTGTGTTTGTTTCAACATAATCTCATTGGGAGTGTTGCGAAATGGTACATTGAGCTCAACTACTCAAGATTCTCTTCCTTCGGCGAATTGGCAATGGATTTCTTAAACCATTTCCAATTACCTGTGAGATACGACCTCAACACATAATTGCTGGACAATTTTGCATAGAAAAAGGTAGATCATATCTCTGATCATATCTGAGAATGGAAATGCCGGAAGAGTTTGATTAAAGTACCAGTTTGACCAGCATTCCTGGTTGAGTGGCTCCTTAAGTATTTGGTCCCATAGTTATCCAAAGACGTCGCAATGTCGGGACTGTTTTCTGAAGAATATGCAATCATGAGAGCTCAACAACTTGAGCTGATTTATTCTCAGTCTGGTATACTATACAAATTTTTTCTGGATGCGCCATGGTCAATACTTGATAACACCAGACAGAGACTTGGACCTCATGCCAACGGTATTTTTGGTTCATCACAAACAAAGCCCATGTAACAATTGAAAAAATAATTTCAACAATTTTCTATACAACACATAGCATCCACCTAGACCACAGGTCCGGTTGCTCCCCCTACCCAAACGTCAGATGTACACAGTGTGGAATCGACAAATCCAAAGGCCACCCAACAGCCTGATGGAAAAAGAAATAATGTAAAAATGGTAAGGGGGATAAGAAACCCACTAATAATGCTAGTAGGGGGAATACCAAAAAGAGGAATATGAAGTATCCATGTAACCTGTGCGTGGAAGACCACTCGACTCACTAGTGCCCTCGGCTTGTGGAGGCCCAAAATTTATTGTCACAGCAATAGCTGGTTGTGTTAACGAATCCATTTCAACATGGACAAAATCTAACTCAAGCCTCTACAAGAATGGAGGGGGCAGTCAAGGACCCCCTTCATCTGCGAGTAATCCAACATCCGTGAAAGTGTATATGATGAAAGGTGATTCCTATATATTGACTAGATCACATGACTATAGTAAGCCAAGTACCTCTGAGAAAGGCAGAGAAGATAAAATCCCATCTCTTCCTCTTTAGATAGAGAATACATTGGGCCAAACCATGACACACATCCCAAAATGTGCGTACAAAAAAGATTCTCACTTTCCTTCCCAGAGAAAGGCTCTGTTAGTTTCCTTAGGATCTCCTGAGACTTGTAATCTGGGTACAATCATGCTTGATACGACCGACTTAAAACCTCGTCTTCCTTACCACGTAGTGTTCCATATAGTAGTGGCTTGCACAATGAAAACCTTTACATGGAACATTTTCCGCACGGTGGTTGATGAGGGAACCTCAACATGTGTAATGTCTTTGGAATGTTGGAATTCCATTGGCCAGCCTGCTTTTTCTCCATCACCTACTATTCTTACCTCTTTCGACAGTCATTTGTTCCGACCACATGGAATCATCCCTTGTTTCCTCGTGCAGTTAGGGGGGAAAATCGTGTGCGTCGAGGTTAAAGTAGTTGATGTGTCGCTCAACTACAATATCTTGTTAGGAAGGAGTTGGACCTATTCCATGAAAGCAGCGGTTGCTACATTTTTTCGGGTCTTGTTGTTTCCACATGAGGGTCGGATCGTAACCATTGATCAATTTTCTTTATCCCGTTCTGACCCTTCATTGGGAGCATCTATTGTCCCAATGATTGATAACCCTCAACCTGGCATTTTCAAAATAGGGGTTGTCCTATGCCCACCTTTGATGGGTACTTTTGATCACCCACCTCCTCAGGGCAATGTTAAGTTCATATCATACCACCATAAGGTTGAGATTTTCCAGGTCTTGTCATTTCGTACAACTTACTTCAATGATCCATGGATTCTTCGATCCCCATCGGCCACGATGGAAGGGACAGGGCACCATGGTATGGCCATTCCCTTGTCCATGGTAGAATTTACGTACTCTATAGTCCAACAATATTCTGTCGACCCCAATTCGACTCCCGCACAAGAGTTAGATCCGATTCTAGAGCCTATTTGGGCTCAAGTTTCTCTTACCGATATTGATTCTTTAGACTTAGTCTTGCCCTCCGACGAAGAGATTATTGAAGCAATGACTAGTCTAGACAAACTCTGGGATGATCTCCATCACATATCTTATTTTCTCCTAGAGTTAAGAAGAATTGAAGTAGGGGAATTCACATTGACTATGATTGGAGATAGATCTTGTCCTATCAATCCCTTGGCTATGCACGTTGTTTATACCGAGGGTAATATGGCAACCATTACTGAAATTATACCTATCAATATATCCAGAACCCCTGGTGTCATGGAGAATGTTTTCATCAGAGCTTACTGCTCCCCTGAGGAGATTCGAATCTACACAGATTTATTTAAAGAATTCTGTGACATTTTTTCCTAGTCTTACGAGAAAATGTCAGGCATTGATCCAAAAAATGTTGAACATAAAATCATGAATTATCCTGATGCTAAACCAGTCTGACAGAAGCTTCATCTGGTTAATCCTAAGAAGGTAGTAGTTATTAAGGTTGAAGTAGAGAAATTGCTCAAAGCAGGTTTTATCTACCCCATCCATTTAACCCAATGTGTGTCAAATCCTGTGCCGGTTGACAAGAAACAGGGTACGATTCGCGTATGTACGGATTTCCGTGATTTGAACAAAGCTTGTCCAAAAGATAATTTTCCCACACCATTTATTGACCATATCGTCAAAGAATGTGTAGGTTGTGAGGCCTTTTATTTCATGGATGGTTTTTTGGGATACAATCAGATACAAATCAAACCCGAAGACCAACGCAAAACAACTTTTATTTGTACATGGGGTAAATTCACTTATCATAAGATGCCTTTTGCTCTGAAAAATGTTGGAGCTACCTTTTAATGGGCCATATCTTTTTCTTTCCATGACCTCAAACATATAGTCGAGGCCTACCTAGATGATTTAGCATCACGAACTCATAAGAGAAAGGATCATCCCACACACCTCTGGCTTATCTTTGAGTGATGTCGATACTTTCAGATTCGCTTGAATCCAAACAAAAGCAGTTTTTGCATGATGTCGGGTTGTCTGCTAGGTTTTATCATTTCAACAGCAGGGATCATGGTCGATCCTCTCAAGGTTGAGGCAATAGTTTAGTTTCCTCCCCCGCGTACAATCCTTCAGTTTCAGAGTTTATAGAGAAAAATGAACTTTTTACGGTGGTTCATCGCAAATTATGTTGAGATCACCAAGGGATTTATGCGTTTACTGAAGAAGGACGTTATTTTTCATTGGGACAAAGCTGCTCAATTCTCTTTCGATGCGTTGAAATGCACCCTTACAACTTTCCCTCTACTTCGGCCACCCAATTATAATAAATACTTCTTATTGTACTTGGTTGCGACAGATTTGACCATCCGTATGGTCTTAGTTCAGGAAGATGATTTTCCCTCAGTGTATGTGATTTATTACCTGAGTCGAGGCCTGGTCATAGAGAAACTCAATTATTCCCACATTGAGAAACTTGTGTTGGCCGCAGTCCATGCTGTCCAACGGTTCCATTATTATATCTTGTTTTGCAAGACCACCGTCATTGTTGTTGTGAACCCATTTCAATATGTGTTAACACGATGGGTAATTGGTGGAAATATCAGTAGATGGATAGTTGTCCTCCAAGAATTTGACTTGTATTTTGTCTCAGAAAAATCCAAAAAGTCATTGGTCTTTACAAAACTTATCTCAGAACTCCCAGTCGAGTCAGGTGATGTTGTGCCCGAAGAGTTTCCTATTCAAGGAGACATGTTTTTGATCTTATCTTCAGACCCCTGGTATAGAGATCTACTTTTTTATCTCCAGACTTTGAAGTGCCCCAACTCTGCTTCTCATGATGAGCATCGCCGTATACGCCATCAGGCTCTGAACTACCTCATAATCGAAGACACTTTGTATCGTCGAGGTGTAGATTGCACCCTTCGTCGGTGCCTTACTCATGAAGAAGAAGAAATATTACTGAATGATTTACATACTGGCGCATGTGGTGGTCATTTTTCCAGGTTGGCAATAGCCCAAAAACTTTTACGAGCTGGTTACTTTTGGCCGACATTAATCAAAGATTGTGTTGAATCGGTCAAGAAGTGCCACCCGTGTCAAATCTTCTCTCGAAAGATGAGGGCACACCCCAGTCCCATGTTTTCTGTCATCACAGTTGGTACCTTCACCAAGTGGAGGTTTGATTACACTACATGCAACCCCCCTTCAGCAAGGGGGCACCGTTATATCATCGTAGCAGTAGACTACTTCACTAAGTGGGTCGAAGATATGCCAATGTTCAAAGATGATGGCGAGAATGTTGATCTCTTTTTGTTTAACCAGATTATAGCAAGGTTCGACGTCCCACGAGAGATTATCACTGACCATGGCAGTCACTTTCAGAACACAATGATGACCGAATTAACATCAAATCTTGGGTTGAGGAAAAAATATTCGTCTCCCTACTACCCACAAGCGAATGGTCAGGTGGAAGCTGTTAATAAATCTCTTAAAACCATTTTACAATGAATGATGAATTCGTCGAAGTCAAATTGCCATTTGATGTTATACTCAGCATTATGGGCGTACCAAACATTTGTTAAGACTATAACTGGTTTCTCACCTTTTCAACTCATTTACAGGCTGGAAGCAGTCTTGCCTATTGAGTTCCAGATCCCATCTCTAAAGTTGGGAGTACAGTTATTGCCAGACAGTTCACCTCTTGAAGAGTGTTTATTATACCTCAAGCAGCTCATTGAGCAGCATCAGAATGCAGCCTTGGACAACGAGGCTCACAAACAAAAGGTCAAGTGTCAATATGATCGGTCTGTTCATCCTTGGATTTTTTCTGAAGGCGGCCTTGTCCTAGTCTATGACCAAGATAAGGACTCCTTGGGGGCAGGCAAGTTCAAACCCATCTGGTTCAGACCTTTCATCATAAAAGAGGTTCTAAAAAAGGGCACTTATCGTCTGGTAGACTTTGAGGGAAATGCTTTGGCGGAGCCTAGAAATGGGCTCTACCTCGAGAAGTATTACTCATAGGTAGGTCACCTTGGGTAACATTTTGTAACTTATGTATAGTTCTTGTACCTTTGAGTTTCTTTTTTAGTTTTCATCCTTTTTGGTTTTGTGGATGTGTCGTTTTGATGTCATTGTTTTCACTGTGGTAGATTTCAAGTGAATCAGAGGTGTTCGTTGGGTTTGCGGACGATGCTAGCTGACAAAATTAGAGGCTTGCTTCTGTGTCTTGGGTGATTTTCACACCTCAGGGCCATCTGCTATCTTTAGGAGGTATCTTTTTAGGTGACACCACAAACAATGTTGTTGAATACAGTGTAGTTTTAGAGTTGCTACGTGACGCTTTGTCACATGGTATTTCTTGCCTCCAAGTATATTTAGATGATCAGTTTGTTGTGTCTCAGTTAAATGGAGTTTATCACGTTTATGATCCTACTCTACACCGACATTTCCTTAGGGTACATCTCTTAGAATGAAGCTTTGATTACATTACATATATCCATGTTCCTAGGAGATTGAATTAATTTAGAGATGCCCTAGCTAATCATGTATTAGATTAGCATATTGCACATATGTAAAGAAAAGTACACACACATACATGTAAATACATTTGTAAAATAGATGTAGTTCATAAACACATAAAAAGACATAAAAATCCATATATAATATCAAATAAAAATCAGAATACATTGGTGGGCGCAAGCACTTGAAAAATATGTCCAGTGAAGACTCACGGGGCTTATTCCCTCAAAAAATATACAAGTAGTTCCCTCGGAACGTAAGGAGTCTAGCCTAACTAAGGATAGGTCATGTTGGCCCTGTTATAATGATAAAAAACGTTGGCCAAATGCCAAAAAATCCATTCCCACGTCTGTGGTGCCCCCACTACATGAGGCTGCATAGATGGTGGCAGATCCTCGATCTCTGCCATGGGGACTGTTCGAGTGAGCAAGGTAAAGTTTCTCTCTACTCGTCTCAAAACTCTCTCAGCCTCACCGGCTGGAGGTTCCCCTACTCCTGCTGGTCCGCCGGTGGTGGTTGGTGCAACCTCTGTTCGAGGACGTTGCCTAGTCCTCACAAAATCCATTGGACACACCGGTCCCACATCTGCACATAGCAAGTACATATCTGTCAGATACTCTGGTATAAAAAAAAATGATATATATAAAAACAACATAAAAATTAAATAACTTTGAAAAGCAAGCTTACCTAGCTCTCCTCGTACCACTCCGGGAGGTACGCCCATGTCATGGTCCCTAGAAAAATCAATTATGACATAAGGATAGTCTTCTATCACCGGAATCTACCGAGACCACCAATCGAAAAACTTGTCGTCGAAGGCCTCGATAGTCCTCCCTCCACCCTGTCGTGGCAACACCATTTCCCATCTATTTACTGCTGGAGAAGAGGCTACGTGCCCTCATACAATCTCCCTCAAACTCAGACTTGGTACCCTCTCGAAGAAAAAATCACAAAGGATATTACCAAACCCAAAGTTTGTATGCCTCCGCATCTGACACTCTATCAATTTCCTTTTCATGCAGTCTAGTAATGTGGTGCTCCAAATTTTTTGTGCATTTAAGCACTAAATCGCACAATTCATGTGCGCCCGGGAAGCCTGGTGTAAATCTACAGATCCACTAATCCTCCTAATGATTAGAACTATCTCTTTCAGTGATAGGTGTTGATCTTGTTAACTGGCACCTAAGTTCCCACCATCTCAGTACCTTCCTTGCAATGGAGTTCAATCAACTTTGCTATGTTGTGAAGCCCAAAGGGAAACATGAGAAGGTTGACTACTTCCCCTCTCCTTGAGACGTCAGCAAAGAAATATATATCTTTAGTTGTTAGACTCAATGACTGCCCCTCAAGCATGAATTCCTCCGCATCTGGGTGCCAATAATCTATCAAGGCATTCAGTAGCCTAGGTTGTGCCCGCATAAATGCACTCTTCAAGAATTTAAATTAGCCACATTGAGCTAATGCAGATACAACATCAGGGTTGTCTAAGACCTCAGAATAAAATTCCTCATGCTCTCTCTCCCTCCAGTGAACATACATCCTACATTTGACAAAATTCATGAGGGATTAACCCTTGCATTCTTTAAAATTTTCCTAGGTAGGAGGGTATACGTGGGTTGTAATGTAGACAGTCACGTATGCCTGCATGCAGTATTTTCTCTGCATGCGGGCATACACTGATTGTCCTAATAAAACCCGTGTATGCATAGGGATGACCATTTTAAAAGGTCAGTTCCCCCCAAAAAACCAAAAGGAAATGCATAATTGAAATATTGAAATGCAAGGGGGGTTAGTATGTACTTACTTGGTCCAATTGGAAGCTCGTTTCGTCCACTGAAGCTCCCAGAATAAACTCTTTTTATAAAGGGGTATTTTTTCCTCCATAGTCAATTTCTCAATTAACAATGGTGATAATGCGCTGCCAGCTTCTATTTACAGACTTTTTGGTCACTTTTTGTCATTTTTTTGGACCCTTTTGTCATTTTTTCCAAATTGAAAATCATTTAGTATGGTTCAGGAGTTCTCTATGGATGGTTACGATAAGTGTTACTTTGGGTATTGGGAAACTTTTTGGATATTTGGGTCATTTGAAAAAATCCTTTCGTAAAAAGTCATTTTTCCAACTCATTGCATTTAAGTTAAAGATTCCACCACCACTTCTTGCATCTTGTTGTCTTTTCCGCTTTGCCATAGGATCAATCCCATCGAGTTGCGACAGGGAACCATCATTGCTACTCTAGGAGTGTCGTAATTTAGTGGTAGAGCCTACCTTAACATGGATTCCCTAGATAGATCATGATTACATTATGGTATCCATGCTATAACTAATGACTGTAGGCTCAGGAGTCCTTATTAGTTTTCCTGATTACGATTTTGAGCCTCATTTGCATGTTTCATTATCACTCTTGAACTCACCCTCAGGACTCCCAAAAACATAATGGGTCTTCTTTTAAGCCCTTTTCAGACCCTCTAAACATGAAAAGATTGTCGAGTAATATTGTGGCCTTTCACGCTCGTTAAACTGAAATTTGAAGCCACGTATATCCGGCAGTAGTTTACCCCTTTTTTGGTTTGAATGGTCAACTGTACGAACAAAGGTATACTCTAGAGGCCTCGGTTCTCTAGAAGAGTATCCTTAGGTATAATTTTACCCCTTTTCGGACCTGAGGGACTAAATTTATGAAAAGGGAACCCCCATGGAGTCCATAGTTAAGCTCTTTTCAGAATCCCTAAAATTGAAAAGATCGTCGAGTGACCTTGTTCCTTCACACTCGTTAAAATGGTCCAGAAGAACATCCCATATGGAGTCCATAGTTAATCTCTTTTCAGACTCCTTAAAAATGAAAATATTGCCGAGTGATCTTATCTTTGTCACACTCGTTAAAAGGATTTTGAATAGACGTCTTTTTTGTGCTAGTTTACCCCTTTTTCAAGCCGACTAGACTACCTTTGAAAAAGGTACCCCAGCGGAGTTCCCTTTTGCATTTTTTCAGACTCTCTAAAAATGAAAAAATGTTGAGCTTACCTTCTCTGGACTCGTTAAAATTACATCGAAGAACGTTATCATTGTGTCTTATTAACCGCATTTTCATTTATGCATCTTTGGCCTGATGTCGGCTCCATGTTGCTCTCAACTGAACCATCTAAAGCATGTCTTATAACTCAAGCCTTGTATCACTTTGCCTTTTCATCTTGACACCTTGACCCCTAGACGGATTTTTCCGAGTATGTTTTCCTTCTTTGAACATTAGTCTAGTCCTTAAGCCTAGAGCTAGTATGTTTACGACACTCGTTCCTCCTTTGTACTGTAGCATTCTTTATTCTTTTTCAAGCTTTCCAAATTTTTTTGAAAAAGACAAAAAAAGAAATCAAATATACCCCAAAAAGAGGAAGGGAAAAGTATTTTATTTTATTGGCAGCACAATGAGTCACCCTTGGTCAAAGCACATCCTTTCATTTGTTTGTCAATCTATGGGATTTAATATGACCTTAGGAAGTTTTTGTCTCTATATAGAGTTGTGTCCTCCTCCATTTGGTTATTCTTCCAAACATTTGGAGAGTTTGTGTTGCCTCCTGCATCGTGAACTTATGTCAATTCCATGCTTCTTGAGTCTCATCATATGTAGTGCTATTGTCCAGGGGAAGTTTTATCAAGCCTGAATCATCCCTTCTGCAGTTTGTCTCTTTCCCTCATGCCCACCCATCCCAAAAGCCCAATCAAGTCTTTGTTCAAAATCAATGAAGCCCTCAGTATGATCATCAAGATTCTCTAGTCCATGCCCAACGAGCCATCGAAGACCTTTGGGTAGTGAATTCGTACACTCATATTACACTCTTACCTGAGTTGCGAAGATTTTGAAGTTGTTGCTCGAGCTTTGAAGACCTCATCTCCAGCCATCAGGCCTTATCAGCTTCTAGAATATGGATACTCTACATGTATATCTTTTTTATTTCGAGATGTAGATCCGTTGTGTATTTCTCGCAGCTAAAATCTATATAATTTTATGACATGGATATGCAAAGTATTTGATTGGTAGCCATGATTTTATTTCATCCTGAGCATGGGTATGCCTGCCTCGGTGAGACAATTGTTATTTTTTAGACGACACCTCCCGAACACTAGTCCCTGGGCTCACTTGTTTCGTATGATTGGTGAAGATTGATAATGTGTATTAGCCAGATGCTCTTCTGACCTCACACATTAGGGGGCATCTGTTATAACCCTAATTGGCACCATATATTCTTACCTGGCATCAGGCCATATCATGTTACATCTTTTTCCAAGCCTCTACTGAACAACTTCTTAAAAAACACCCTTTTTTAAGTGATATGCACCCTACTCCACTACTGCACGCATGCATATGCTAGCTGACCCACTACAACCCACGTATACCTACAAAAGAACAAAAAATGGAAAGTTGGTGACGAAACACGCAGTTTCGGGTAAGTTACCTAAACCTTTTGACTACCCATAACCAATCACTCGACCAAATACCTAGCCCTTTCTAGCCTATAAAAGAAGGGGTAGGGGTCCCATCTAAAGAGAGAAAATAAGAGTAAAGAAAATCTACTCAATTTTGCATTCCCTTTGTCCCAACCGTTTTCCATCCTTATGTGAAGAAAATTATAGAGCAAAGAAGTTGGAGTACAGTTGAAGAGGAGCCCAGGACCAGTTTCGTGGAGCAGTGGTCGCTCACATTTTGTAAGGTATTCTTGTGAGTTTAATAAAGAAATACTTTTTCCATCCCACCATATGAGATTGTTAATGTTTAATATTGATTATGTATTGATTAAATCTCTAGCCCATTAGTTCATAGATCAAATGCATGCAGAGTTATTTGTTTTTCTTTTGTGAATGCAGGTCAACATTGGGAGGAGAGTTCCAATCAAAGAGCGACCAAGCATGAAAAGGGATCGACATCAAACATGGAAAATAAGGTATGTTAACTTAATCTTTTAACATTGTATCTACACATGAATATTGGGGTTATGATGGGGATGTTGGTAAGAAGTAAGATGCTTTAGGTCATTTCTTTGTGCATGATAAAACCCTTAATGCTAGTATGTAGGGGGATTTCCCACCCACAACAGATGGGTATGTCAAGAAAAAACAATTATCCTGGATAACAAAACAACCATGTGGATACAAATCCACAAACTGTGCAGATAATTATTGTGCTAAGATTATGAAATTTTCCTAGAAATTTTTTTTATGCAATGTTTTCACATAAGACTATGATTAACATGCTTGTTGTCCAAGAATTATTGAAAGCAGGTGACCAAGATTAAAGGTATGAAAAAGGACTTGACCGAGGAAGAAGGATAGAGATTTTTGAAACAACTAAATGAGAAAGGCACAAAAGGTGTTTTGAGAAAGAACATCGAGGACGGTCTTCCTTTAAGGGGGAGTGAATTGTAACACCCCTGTTTCCCCCAACTTGTAATTAATCATAAAATAGGATTTACCATGCTAAGGCATGTGGACAGTGTAAATGTATTATTGTTTGAGTTGCCAATAACTAACTATGGGGGTGAAGCCTTGAAATTACTGGCCATGATATCACTAGAGGAAAGAATGTGAAAACTATAAGGAAGGGTCATTATATCAAATAACCCCAAATTCCCTTGATGAGGATAATAAACCTCCTTCGGATCCCAAGGAGAGAAATCAGTTAGTGAAGAAAGGACCAGTGGTTGAATTATCAACCACTCCCATGAATGGAAGCATGGCCAAAACTGCATAATGTCATCCTGAAGTACCACTGGGTATGACAAGCCAAGCTAACTAGAGTTCCCTTCTGATAGAAGGAACAAGATGGGTCAAGAACCATCCTCGAAGAAAGATATACAAATGGATAAGGATAATGCGCAAATATCTCCAACGGATAATGAATAGAAGGTCACGAGATTGATGTTGAGGGAGGATCTAATAAACCTCATTGAGGCCATAATAGAGAAGGAAATCTCTAAAAGTTTTGCAAAGAACATAACCCGAGCAAAAGATGAAATAGAGAAAGAGTCCTTGAGAACTACAAGAGTTCCCTGGTGATATCATGGATTTGAATAGGGGTGAATAGAGTGTTAAGAATGAATGCCTCTGAGCCTTTGGTCGGGTGGAAAGACAAACACCCACAGTCAGTTAGTTGGCTACCACCTGTAAGAGATAAGTAATCACATATCTTGTGTATTTAAGTGGTACTGTGAATTAAAGTTGGATATCCTATGAATGTTGCAGGGATAGATATGTTTGCTTAATGATTTATGCTGCATATCTTTTTGGTGTCTTCTTGATTGTATAATTAAGAAAGTAGGAAATTATATGGATGGGATATGTTTTATACTCGTAAATGCTTGCATCATGTGCGAGCTTAAGCTAGAGCCACGAACTGTGATTTCGCCGAACTTGGGCATAGTTTCATGTACGCATGTCAACCCTCATAGTCATTCTGAGTCCCTTGGAGGATGGAGTTTGTTAAAGCTCAAGAGAGATAGTGAACATATGCACAGGCTCTCTACGAGGAAAACAGAGACTGAGAACCACTTAAGTTCTAGAGTTGAGGAATGAACGTAAGGGGTGTGCGGAAGGATTCTTCCAAGTGTTATGTTCTAGAGAAAGAGTGCAAAGCTTTTAAGCTTTTCAGAGCTAAAAAAGCTCAGGGAGAGTATCGATATTGAAGTATCGAAAGGGAAGGCTCCTTTGTTCGAATGACGAATGAATGAGAAACTATTTGGAAAGAGCCAAGGTCCGTTGTGACTATTGGATATAGAACGGAGTGCGAGAGTTAACCCCTTGAGTCCTCTAGACTTTGTGAGTTCAGCGAACTGTGAGTTTGTCGTAAGGGAAGTAAAAATCATCGAAGTCTTGAAGTCCCAAAGTTAATTTGGACCGTGGATCTCTGGATCTGTCAGGATCCTTCTCGACCGTCTGATCTATGAATATTCAAAGTCCATGCTTTGGGAGAGTCACATGTTAGAGTGACCAAAACCCCAAAGGAGAAGTTACAGAGAACTTAGGAGACACTCACAAAGTTACCGAACACTCTGCAACTCAGTAAGAAGTTCTTGAGCGAAATTTGCCAGGAGAGCACAAATATCCCTTCGAGGAATAGAAGGGATAGAGACCTTCGAGGTCTGAGAAGTTGAATCTTAGAAGAGATAAGATATTTTCTGAAGTGCAGACGAGGTCCAAGAGACAAACTCATAGGAGGAACAAAGTTCAAGGCCTTTGAATACTTAGAAAATCCTGTAACCTAGAGGAATTCGAAAGCTCAGGAGGAGGAGCGACAGTAGATGTTAGATCATTTGTGGAGAGGAGCCTGGACCATTATATCAACGTCAAGTGAACAAAGGAAGCACAGAGGAGAGGAACAGATCCCATATGTTGGATCTGAGCACGAAGGACTAGTAACCATTGGATCTAGAAGTAAATTCATGAGACTTAACCCTTGTGTGCACAAGAGAGTGGACTTGTCAAAGTCTCGAAGTAAATTGGGACCATCCATTGTCAAGGAGGATAGGTGGCATAAGATCAACAACTTGAGAGGATTGTGGACAAGAAGGAGGAAAAACAGCCAGAGTAAATCTTGGTCATTCATCACAAGGGGGAACGCATAAGCAGATTAGTAACTCTAGAGAAATCACTTCGAGAGTTTCTAATTGAGAGTTGAAACTACCAAACCCTGGAGAGCTGGAGCCCAGAAGTAAATATCAACCTTCGGATCAAAAGGGACATGTGGTAGAAATCCATTTTCCTTGGGTGAAAGTAAATATTGAGATCTGCGGTTCCCGAGTCCCAAAGAGCCAAAGGACAGAAGCGTCAAAGTGTGAAAGTGCCAAAGGCCCAAAGCACTGAAGGGCCAATGCGTTGAAGTGTTGAAGGGTCGAAGCACCGAAGAGCTGAAGAGATCTATACCGTCAGATCCATAGGACAGGTGGCATGAATCTGTAGATTGCGAGTGAAGACCCGAAGTAAACGTCAACCGTGAGATCATCTGAAGTAGATCTAAACTATCATATCTAGAGGATAGGTGGTGTGAATATATGGATTTTGGGTGAAGACCAGAATTAAATGTCAGTCATCATATCGTATGAAGTATATCTAAACCGTCATATCTAGAGGATAGGTGGTGGGAATCTGTGGATTATGGGTGAAAACTTGAAGTAAACGTTGAGTGTCAGATAATCTAAGGTAAACCTCAAGTGTCGGATTACCAAAGTGAATATGAGTCGTCAGATCAACAGCTTCGGAAAATCCATTCGAGAGTTTCTCAGTTGAGATTTGAGATTCGCTAAGTCCAAAGTTTCAAAAATTTGAAGTGAATCTCAATTGTCCAATCATCTGAAGCATATATGAGTCATCAAATCATTCGAAGTAAACCTCAAGCATCGGATTCCCAAAGTGAATCCGAGCCATCAGATCAACAAGTTCGGGAAGTCCATTCAATAGTTTCTCAGTTGAGATTTGAGATTCGCGAAGTCCGAAGTCTCGAAAATACGAAGTGAATCCCGATCATCCGATCAGCCGAAGAAGATCTGAGTCGTCAGATCACCCGAAGTAAATATCAAGCGTTGGATTTCCAAGGTGAATATGAGCCATCAGATACTTTCTATTCTGGAGAAGGCTAGGTTTGAGAGTTGAGAATTCTGAAGTTCGAACTTCCAGAAATCGGAAGTATATCTCAACCGTCCGATTATCCGAAGTGAAGCTGAGTCGTTAGATTGTTAGTAGTGAAAATCAAGTGTCGGATCACCCGAAGTGGATCTGAGTCATCAGATTCAAGGGAGACGTGGAGAAAATATGATAAATCTAGATAAATATTCAAAGTAATTCATAGCCATCAGATCCAAGGGAGATGTGGCAAAAATATGAGAACTCCGGATAAATATTTGAAGTAATTCGTAGTCGTCCAATCTAAGGGAGACATGGAGAAAATTTGTGGACTTCGAGTAAAGACTCAAAGTAATCCTCGATCATCATATCAAGACGACACGCATTAGTATATTATAGCCTTCGGATAAAATACATTGGGAAAAAGGCTAAAGTTTGAGATTTGAGATCTCAGAAGTCCGAAACCCGAAGGAGATCTCGACCGTTGATCGAGAACAGGGCCACAGGACCGTTGATCCAGTTGAAAGGTCAACCACCCAAAGTAAAGGTAGGACCATTGATCCAGTTGAAAGATCAACCATCTGAAGTAAAGGAAGGGTCATTTATTAGGAGTACAGGTGTCTGCAGATCATCAACTTGGAATATTGAAGTACGGAAGAGAGCAGGGTTTCGAGAGTTGAAACTCTCGAAACCCGAAATCACAAAGGAGATCTCATCCATGGATTTTGCAAGAGGTCAGATCTGATCCATAGGTCTAAGAGACGTAGATATGAGATTCTATTTTTTGAAGTAATGTCAATATTCGTAGATCGACGGTCCCATAGCATTGCGGGGATAGGAGTTGTACGAACGTTAAAAATTTGAGGGTGGGCCACAATTCAAACCATGGATTTGAAAAGAGGACATGGGGAGGCTCGAGGAGAATTGCGGGCCGAAAATCAGTTTGATTCAAACCACCTTTGGCCATGTACACAATCACATGGTCCCATAAGGTCATCGCCCAAGTTCACATCAAGATGGGGATTATCCAGAAAAGGATCTAACGCCCAGTGCTCTGAGATTTCATAGGGGAGTGAAAGGGAAGGTCTATGGTGCTGTTAAACCTGCACCAAGAAGCCAAAAGGTTTTTTTTTTAATTAAAAAATGATACCATCAAGGTCTTAGAGAGTTGTTTGGCTTCAGAATCAAAGATCCTTGACCAGGAGATCGGACTGGTTTCCCGACTTTCCAAATTAGAAACCATGAATGGAGATTATATCCTTTAAGAAAAGAGAAAAATGTTATGCCCCGTCGTGGGTGTGTTACATAAATTAGGCAACCAACAATTTCAACAAGGTTGTCGCAATATCTATACATGTGAGAGAAGGCGATACCAACAATCAAAATGTTTGCATATTTCATCCTTCAAATGATGATAGATGGAAAATCCCTTACATAGGGAACAATGTACATATTTGTTGTAAAATGCTAATCACTCCTCAAACATTGTTCTTCTCTATTTTTTTAAATTAGTTGTCTTCTTACATTGCCCACCAACTCTTTCATATTGTTGTCTTAACCATCTCACTACATTATGGGTACATGAAAATTAGGGATATCAAGACTAAGTGTTCTTTTAGGCCTTATGGGCCCTACACAAGACCTCAAATCACCATAGGGACCTTGTAAGGATAATTTGATCCGGATTGTTTTCGGTATGAAATGAAAGCAGAGATATTAGAATGAAATACACATAAAAATTGCTATAAACAGACAAATACAATAATACATGACTTCTATTAATGAAAGAAATGTACAGAGACTGTAAAAATACAGAGTGCAAGACTCGCCAGAATGGTGGCATCTTTATCTTTGAGAAGAGATGTGATGACTATGATCATTCAAAAGAATATGAGTACAATGAGGCTCTGAAGGCCTTTTTATGATAAACATGAATGCCAAAACCCTAGACATCCAAAAAACTAACCCTAGAAGATGAAGCGCCAAAAGTCATGTGGGCCTCATTGGGGTAAGTTACTACATCAACTTTTAAGGGTCGTAAATTTTGTATACGATCTTTGTTTTAGGGGTGTGATAGCCCGTTGGAAAGGTATTTTTGAGAACCATGAATTATGTTGTCAAATTCTGACTCCATTAGAAATTTGACTATGGAAAGCCAAGAAAACACTTTTTAGGGCCCCAAACTGGCCCTTCAAGTACATAAAGATGTACTGACATGAAAAATTCCAAAATAAGCCAATTGAAATAGGTGAGCGACCACCAATATCCACCAGGATGTTGTGTAGGGATTCAAGACAGACCCAGAAGTAAAAAACCCACAATTACAAAGAAATGTCCCCATTACAGAGAAACGTGTTGAACTGAAAATTGTCAAGATGAGTTGGTTCGAATTTGGAAAAGGTGGGTGGCCACCAATATCCACCTGGATCATAATATCTGGTTTATGATTAGGAATTATAAATGCACTTTCTATGGGCCATGTATGGGGTCGTGAACTATCATAGAAACCTTGTATAGGTAATATTTGGTGTATGTCTGGGATATGGGAATAATTATGAAATTTTTCAAAGTATGGATGTGCCACATTTTTTAGAGCATGGTTAAGATGTTCAGTAACCAAACTTCTCAATAGATTCCCCAAAATCCTATTTACCACCTCAGTTTTCCCATCTGTATGAGGGTGATAAGCTGAGCTGAAGGAAAATTCTACCCCCATCTTGTTCCACAACGTCCTCCAAAAGTGACCAACAAACTGTGTGTCTCGATCTAAGACAATGCTCCTAGGTAGGCCGTGAAGTATTACAACATCTCTGAAAAACAGATTTGCAACATATGTTGCATCACTGGTCTTCCGGCATGGGATGAAATGTGCCATATTTGAAAACCTATCTACCACCACAAATATGGAATCGAATCCCCTTTGTGTTCTTGGTAATCCCAACACAAAATCCATGCTTATTGCATCCCAAGGCCTCTCTGGTATTGGCAATGGTTGATACAATCCAGTGTTCTGTCTTTTCCCCTTTGCATGTTGGCAAGTCCTACATTTGTTGAAAAAATTTATCACCTCTGTTCTCATACCTGGCCAATAGTATGAACTTCTCAACTGTGAAAATGTTTTATCATGGCCAAAATGTCTAGCCAATCCTCCACTATTCTTCTCCTTTAGAAGATTGTCCCTCATTGAGCATCTTGGTATGCACAATTGGTTTCCTTTGAACAACAACCCTTCCTTAACCATATATTTTTCCCACTAACTCCTATCTCTTAGTACAAGGTTTGTACATGCTTCGTTGGCCTCCTTGAAATCCACATCATCACAATACATATCCTTGAGGTTCTCAAACCCCAAGGTCTCCACCTGGAATTCCTGCAAAATTAAACATTTACTGCTTAATGCATCAACAACCTTGTTAGCATTCCCAGAAATATGTTTTATGACAAAAGTAAAATTTTTCATAAACTCAACCCATTTTGCATGCCTCTGATTCAGTTTCTCTTGTCAGGTTATGAATTGTAAAGCTTGATTATCACTATACAAGACAAACTCTTTCGGGATAAGATAATGCCTCCATTTCTTCAATGCTTAAATGATGGCATAAAACTCCTTGTCATATGTGGAGTATTTACTCTTAGTCTCATTAATATTTTCATTGAAATAGGCAATAGGCCTGTTATCCTAACTCAAAACAGCTCCTATTGCAACTCCACTTGCATCACATCTTACCTGAAATGTCTTCCCAAAATTCGGCAAGATCAGAATCGGTCATTCTGTTATCTTCTCCTTCAGTATATTGAATCTCCTTTCAGCCTCTTCTGTCCATTTAAAAGACTTGTGTGGTTTCTTCACTGTATCCATCATTGGTGCATCAATCTCACTGAAGTCTCTAATGAACTTTCTGTAAAAACTTTCTAAACCCTGAAATCTCCTTACCTCAAACATGTTCCTTGGTGACAGACATTCTCTGATCGCTTTCACCTTCTCTGGATCCATCTTCAATTCATTCGAGGATATCACAAAACCCAAATAAATGAGCTATGTCTTCATAAAAGAGGACTTCTTCAGATTGATCAACAACTTCTCCTATTATAGCCTCCTCATCACTAATGTTAGGTGCCTCAAATGCTCCTCTTTAGTCTTGCTAAAGATCAGTATATCATCCAGATATACAACCACAAACTTGCCAATGAAATACTTTAGAATTTCATTCATTAGTCTCATAAAAGTACTTGGGGCGTTCGTTAAGACAAATGGAATAACCATCCACTCATACAGGCCTTCATTAGTTTTAAAGGTCGTTTTCCATTCATCACCTTATCTCATCCTGATCTGGTGATATCCACTTTTCAGATCTATTTTAGAAAAAAAATTGGCTCCACTTAAGCAGTCCATTAAATCATCCATTCTTGGTAAAGGCAATCTGTACCTGATGGTGATCTTGTTGATGGCTCTTGAGTCTGTGCAACTTCTCCATCCTCCATCTTTCTTTGGGCTCAACACAATTGGTACTGCGCATGGGCTCAAACTTTCTCTGACTAAACCCTTATCCAGCAACTCTTGGACTTGGTTTCTCACCTCGTCATTCTCCTAAGGTGTTAATCTGTATACTTTCTTGTTTGGCAGGATCACTCCTGGTATCAAGTCAATGTGATGAGTGATACTCCTGATGGGCGACAATGAGTTTGGAAGCTCATCCACCACTATATCCACAAAATTATCCAGCAGCTCCTGAACTTCTTCAGGAAAATTGTCCACTAATGTACTTGTAAGGATGACTCTAGGCTTCCTCACCATAGTGAAATGCATCTCCTATTCTCCCTTGAATTCTTTCAGGAGTTCCTTCCCACTCATGAGAAGTATGCTTCTGTTGGCTTACTCCTTCACTTTCTTCTCTTCTATTGGCAGTAACATATGTGTCCTACCATGTTTCTCCAATGTATATGTATTCTTCCTTCCATCATGAATGACATTTCTGTCAAACTGCCATGGTCTTCCCAATAAAATGTGGCATATGTCCATGGGAATTACATCACATTGAATTTCATCTTTATATCCTCCTATCTTAATTTCAACCAAGCATTGTTTATAAATCATTACCTAGTGTCCCTTTTGCAGCCATGAGACTTTGTATGGACTTGGATGTGCATTTGTCTTCAGCTCCAGCTTCTCCACCATCTCTGTGGATACTAGGTTGTCAATTCTCCCACTATCAATGATCACCTTGCAAACTTTGTCCTTGCTCTTGCAAGCTGTCCTGAAGAGACTATTTCTCTGCACTGGCTTCTCAATTTCTGCCTCTGGTTTTAAAAGAACTTTTCTCAACATCAAGGATGCTCCATCCTCTGCTCCCTCTACTTCAACATCTCTTCTCTTTTCTTCTGAAATGTGAGCTTCTCCTCCTTCTTTTTTCTTCTCAGGGCATTCCCAAGACATGTGCCCTATCTTCCCATAGTTATAGCACCTTACTCCTCCTCTGCCTCTTCCTCTAGAAGATTTACTTCCCCCATTTTGTCTTCCTCATGAACTTCCTCATCATTCAAAGTGATTATGGGGTTTCTCAGCCTCCTCCTTAGACTGATATTCTCTGTCTCGTTTGAACCCCNGCCTCTTCCTCGTTGGTTCTATTTCCTAGCCAGCTTCTCCTCTACCTTCAATGCAAACTAATAAGCATCCTTCATAGTATTTACTGATAATCATGCTTAGTTCATCATGGACTTCATATATCAATACATTTATATATCTGGTGAAATTGTCTTCATCTCTCTCCCTTTGCCTAGTTCTAATGTTCAGTATCTAGAAATCCTCAGTGTACTCCTTGACTATCATCCCCTTCTATCTTAGGTTCTGTAGATTTCTGAATAGATTGATTTGGTAGTCCTTGGGTATGAACTTAGCCTTCAGCTTGGCTACCATCCTGTCCCAACTCTTTATCCTCTGTTTTCCCTTACTTCTTCTCTCAGCCTGCAGTTCATCCCACCATAGTGTTCCATGCCCTTTTAGCCTGGTGACTGCCTGCTTCACCTTTTTCTCCTCATTGAAATATTCATAGTCGAAGTGTTTGTCCATGGACCTTATCCAGTCCAATAGTTCTTTAGGGTATAGATTTCCCTCATACATGGGAACCTCTATCTTATCTCTGCCTCCCAATCTGGAAACTACTCTCAACAACCGCTCTTCTGCAGCATCCTCTCCTACAGCTTCTTCATCCTCAAACTCTTCACTTTCCGCATCACTGACATCCCCAGCGTCAGGTGCTCTTCTCTGTGTTGCTTCCATTATCTCTGTTTGAGCACAAAGCTCTCACATCTCCCTCTCTACAACACGATTGCCTAGAGGCAGATCTCGTCTTCTTGGCGGCATGGTGTTGATTGTTTGTTGCGCACAGAGTACAGCTCTGAGTTCTCTGTCTCCTTCTTTTTCTCCCTTCACCTTAAATCTACAGACGAAAATTGTGCTCTGATACCACCTGATGCAGACACCCTATCCTTCCTAAGGATTGCACGACCTCCCAGTCAGGATCTTCTGATTCTGGAGCCGAAATGACTCTCCTGGTTCCAGGATGGAACCCTTCGAATGAATACACAGGCCCCTTACTCATGCTCTGTTGGCCTTTTCGGGTGCCAACTGTGAGCTCCCATAGCACATGACTAAGGTTGTGACCAAGCACCAAGTTTAAAGGCGTTAATCGAGAATTGGGACTTCACGAGTCAAAGCGCCCTGTTCCTTACTCTCTCGAAACCCCGATTTTCGAAGTGCCGAAGTGCCAAAACGTCGAAATTCTTGGGTTCTTGATCGACGGATCCCGTTAACTCCAATGATCGATGGCTCTGATTAAATTATGATTTTTCGATTTCATGATTCGGGGTTTCGAAGGATGAACCCCTTGTCTCTCCACCTCGTGATCCTCGAAATCCTAAAATGGACCGGCGGTCCAGATCGTCCTGAGTCTAACGGCTCAGATTAAATCATTGAATCACGATTTCGTGATTCAGGGTTTTGAAAGAAAAGACTCTTGTCTCTCCACTTCGTGATCCTTGAAATCCTGAAACGGACGTCACAGACCGTCACCATTAAACTCCTCGCAGTTCCACCTGATCCAACAGTCTACGGGGTTTCGGTGTTCCTCCTTGAGGATTCTCCATAGTCCGTTCAGATCCTCGAGGTCTCCCTTCCTAGATCCCTGCAAGGTTAAATCCTGTGCTTCTTCTTCCCGATCGGATGGCTTGTGGGACTCTTCACCCTGATCCAATGCTCGATGGTGTTCTCTCCTCTAGAATTTTCACTTGATTCAGACTTAGAATATTTCTAGGTCCACGAAGACTCATTCTTCACTCCTTCCAAATAATTTATCTCCGGACTTCGATAACACTTCTAAAGTGTTATCGCTCCTGAGCTTTATCTGGTTTTGAGTCGACCTCTCATGCACTCCTTGCATCTAAGAGAGTTCAACACTTAGTTCCACAACGATCTCTTCTTTGGCTCGATGGACACTTTGCAGAGCTCCTCTGGAGAGAAAAAAATTCCTTTGTGTTTCTCTTTTGGCTCGATGCATGCCTTGCAAAGCTTCGAATGAGGAGAAATAATTGAAATTAGAAAAAAGACTCATAGTTCCATTCACTTGCTCATAAAATAGAAAAACACAGGAAAACACTCATGGTCCAAGCACAACACCTTTGGATCAATTTTCCCTTCTGTTCTGTTCTTAAAATTCCCACTGGTTATATAATACATAGAGAATATAGTAGTTTCAAAACTGAGGGTTTTCTTCTCTAATGCAACTCTCTTTTTTCCTCTTCCCTTTACTCCCCTACTTACTCTAAGTTCTTACAAACTTTTTCATAACTCAAAAATATCTCCTAGGGTCTCTCCTGGCTACTTGCCTACTCTAAACCTTATCCTACACTATCTTATATCAATCACTTTCCAGAGCCGAAGTGGGAAGTTCGGCTCTATTTACAAATTCAAAAACTTACTTCAAAGGGAAAATCCGGTGCTGGTTCAAGCATGCCTCTGAAAATGAATTTTGGTGTTGAGTGGAGGCGGATTCCAAAAATCAGTTTCATTGTCACGTTTGAAGTTCTGGGGGAAGTCTCACGTGTCTGGTGGTCCCACATCTGTGCGCTTGCCAACCATGCTCCTGCATCACTAAGGCACAATTTAACAATGACAACTAGGGATTTTGATCATGACACGAACTGCTATGGATTAGGGGACATAGCATGTCCTCTAACAACCGAAATTGCCTCATAGAGGAAAAATTGTCCCTATAAAAATCAATGTTATGTTTGGAGAAACATGAATAGGTCTTGTGTCCTAGGACAACACTTATATACATAAAACAAGGACATTGGCCCTAATATATTTTTTTATGATTTAGAAGACATACATGGGACCCATAACCTCAATAGACTTATTGAATATATATTGTTTGACTTGCAATTAGGATATGGTTATTAGTTTGACATTTTGTATAAAACGATTGGGTCTTATGGTCTAAGCCATGTTTTAATACCAAAACCAAGAGACATTTTCCCTCATAGTTTCTTCTAGGGATCATGGCTCATATACAGAGCCCCAAATTACCCTAAATACATTGTTGTGGGAATTCTTGTCCCATAAGTGAGATATATGCATACTTTTAACATTTAGTGTAGAAAGGAGGATTCTCATGACCCAATCCCCTTTTTAATACCAAAAACCAAGGACTCGAGACCCAAAAATTTATTTTATATCTCATTCTACATGCACAAGGTCATAAGCCACCACAAAGGCCCCATAAAGGGAATTGTTTACCTATGAATGGTATATATGAATAATTTTTACAATTTGTGTACCATGGAAGGGTTTGTTTAGGTGTAGGAAATAGGGACAAAGGTCTTAATGGTTCCCAGTAAGGATCATGGGCTATGCAAAGGGTCTCATAGGATCATTACTATTATTGGGTGAATATAAGCCATGTTTAGTGCCTCGGCTATGATTTTCCTCCCGTGAGATACCCATTGATAAAAACATGCAAATGGTGCCCATATACCCACTTAGTCGCGAAGGACCCCTTTTTGATTTCATATGTGGTGGTTCAAGGAGGAGTATTTCTTATCCCTAGATGGCTAGAAGCTCCATTTAGAGCCTAAGGTCCATGTTCCTTCCATCAACCATGTTTGTAAATCCTAACCTTGTACAATATCTACTGCAAACTGATATTCAAAAAAGAACAGAAAAGATACAATGGAAAATACAAACATTACACAGAGATTTTTCACCTGGAAACCCAAACCGGGAAAACCATCATATATTATATTCATACATTGTTTTTCATTGTTTGCAATCCAATATACATATAGGAGCCAACAGCATCCAAAACCCTAACCCAATGACCTGGATTAGTCCAAAACCCTAATTCCTTAACCAGAAATAGAAAACCATTGGCAAAAAACCATGTGCCGAAAAACCACCTAATATCATGTGGTCTCGAAAAATATGTCATCCCAGTAATATGTCGTCCTAAAAATATGTCGTATCGGAAATATGTCGGCCCGGTGGAAATATTTCGGCCCGAAAAATAATAACACATACCCAACAATGTCTAGGGCCTCAAGATCCATGCCATGTGCTCAAATGATGTCGATATCCTCACACAAACACCAAGGATACCCTTAAGAGGTCATCTCAGCCATTAGTCATGTTTTATGTGTCATGTCTCTTCATATATGTCTACATGAGACTTAGGTTTGAGGTAACCAAGTTGGTGGTATGGAATACATGAAACATATAAAAATCAAAATGTTTTTCATCTTTCAATATGTCTTATTTTGACGAACCACTAGAATGTTACAAATAGCCATAGCTAATGAAATTGCAAACATACATAGGCTTGTTTATGCATATTTCAAATATCTGATTTTTTAAAGAAATAATTTATTTTCTCTTATTTTCCTGTGACATAACTCATTAGTTCAGAAAAAAACAGTTAAAATTTCTCTTGTAACTTTTAAATTCCTCTATTGTAACTTTTTAATTCCTTAATGATATTAAAAAAATTGCACTCAACACTACTAGATACTAACCTCTACATGCTAAAAAAAAATTACATTTTCAATATGTTAAGACTTTCAAATGCTAAACCAATGCTTGACATACAAATTTTTGTATGTGACTACTTTATTGATTCAATCTTTTTTTAAAACAATCATAATTTTTATACACTGGTTCCATTATTTAGATATTAAAGCATTCCACTTACACGGACATATATCTTATACTCTCATAAAAGATGTCAATGCTAGAAACAAAATTATTACATTGTTTTTTAAGTTTTATCTTCTTACCTATAAAAATTAAAGGACATTTGCTTTTAAGATTTCTATTTCATATACAAAATATATTAAAACAATTCAATTTCGTCTATGATTATGATGATTTTTATTAAAATAATTAAATATTATATTTATTTAAGCTTATAATTTCTAAAGATAAAGCTATGTAGAGAAAAGTTGCATCTCTTGTTTGTCATGTAATACGAAGGAATGACTATGTGCTCTATGTGTGTTGTCACTTCAACTTAAATATGGTTGATGGCTTTGTTTTTTGTTTTTTTTTTCTTTTTTGTTTTTTTGCACTGTGAAAAGAAAATTTAAAGACAAAAATAAATAAATATGTCACTTCAACTTAAATATGGTTGATGTCTTTGGTTTTGTTTTGATTTTCTTTTATGTTTTTTTCACAGTGAAAAGAAAAAATCAAGACAAAACAAAATAAAGATAAATATAAAAGAAATCATAATCATCATCAATTTTCTTCTATCTTTGTTAAATGATTTTTCTTAATGTGATTTCTCATGTCTTATGTCTTTGGTTTTGTTATGATTTTTGTTATGTGATTTTTCTGGATCTTGTTAAATGAATTTTTTTTTTCTCTATTTGATAAATGACAGTAAAGATACCATTTAAGAAGACAAAAAAACAAAGTCCAAGAAAATGATATAAGAACAATCATTTAGAAAAATAGCAAATGGATAAATTGATCATCGTTTATGCATTCATTAGTTTTACTAACCAACATTGATACAGTGTGACATAATGCTAAGTATATTTCAAAATTAGAGAAGTTAGGCAACCAACAATTGCAACAAGGTTGTCCCAATATCTATACATGTGAGAGAAGGTGATACCAACTATCACAATGTTTGCATCTGTAATCCTTCAAATGATGATAGATGGAAAATTATTTACATAGGGAACAATGTACATATTTGTTGTAAAATGTTAATCACAACGTTTTTTCAACTCCTCAAACATTGTTCTTCTCTATTTTTTAAAATTGGTTGTCTTCTTACAATTCCCACCAACTCTTTCACCTTGTTGTATTAACCATATCACTACATTTTGGGTACATGTGGGCATTGAGGAAAGAACCACATTGAATTCAGATTCATAGAAAAGTGAAGTTGAAGATTTACATAAAACTTGATACATGATATTAAATCATGTCTTTTGTATTGTGGAGATATGAAGACTAAATGCTCACAAGATACCTTAGAACAACAACCCTACTAAAAAATCCAAACTAAAAAATTGAGAAATTTATGTTTCACAAAACAACGTATTCCCACACAGGACAAACACCTTCAGTAACCACTCACACAATTAGACAAAATATTAATACACTAATGTTTTTACATGGTTAAGACCCTTGAAGAGGGAAACAGTCCATGACCCCAACTAACATGACCACTTGAGGCAATATACTAATGCACAAGAAAAATATTTTACAAGAGAGTTTCTCACAATCGATCATTAGAAAATGACCCTCAATTCTCTTCAAACAAAGATCATGGCGAAATCAGGTGCTAATCCATGGATCAATGTAGCCATTAATATCGAGGAAAATATGAGCAATTGGATCACTTTATGTCTAGAACATATTATGATTGTTGGAATACATAACTATAGATGCGTATTAATGCATGGTGAAGAAAGACACTTTTACCTAAAGACACATTAGACCAATTTGGTCTTAACTAACTCCTAAGTGCCTAAATATCCTAATAATTTAAATGTTAAGGTCAACAACTGGCACACTAATCTCATAAATGAATTATTGTGATGTGCTCATCTACATGGGGGCTGGGAGTTCTCTCAAACTAATGAAGTTGTTATTATTGAGATTCACAATCATATCTTAATCCTAACACCATTATTACACTAACTTTAAATCAACAATTTTAATTAAATTTGTAATTTTAATTTTTTATATAATAATTTTAATTGAAAGTACCTTTGGCAATACTCTTATTCTTCTATATTTTTCCTAGTTTGAACAACAACTAGAAGAGAGCGTACCAGGAGAAATCTACCAATTCCTCATCTACATAAAGAAAGCACACATCGTGTGGTAGTGACAACTTTAAGAATAAAAAGAAGTCACAACAATATAAAATTATCATCTAAGTACCCAAAATATTGTAGGTGTGATCCCAATATTCAAACATAAAACCCAAAAAAATGAAATTCAAGAAGAAAATATTCTAAGGTATATGTGTGGGGGTCATGGTGCCAACGTTGACTATGTTACATCCTCGTCTCTTCACACCAATAGGGAATTTTTTACCTTCAATTTTCTGGGTACATTATTTTTCTCTTTTAACCACCTCTTTTATGGTGTATTTTGTTAACCCTCTATCTTATAAAGGGAACAAATGTGGAAAAATGAAAGGGAGCTAACTTAGAAGAAAACTATTATTGTAGAGACAAACCCTACCTCACAATGGCCAATCAAATAACAACCACACACTTCTGATATAATCAAGTATCACACATTAATCTACAAGACAAACATGAGTTATTAATTCCAACTCAAAGTATATAAGGACAATTTAATTCCATCTAATTCCATAATCCAAGTTGAACTAGTACTCATTAGATTCCTTCAATTCAACATGTCTAACCTTGCCTTGGCTCTAATTTCTTGGAATCTTTCAAGAAGATTATCTTTCCTTACCAATTTTCTTACTCGAATATGTAATTCTACTGTTATCACAAGAATCAATGTTGAGAACTTGTAAAATTATTCTTCAATCACATTAAATGATATGGAATTCTTTGTTGTCGAAATATTCTCAACAATTAGTTGTTGCTTTGTGTTTTTTAACATGTAATTGGACATAGATGATATTGTTATGTGTGTCTCTTTTGTCTCTATATAATCATAAAACATCCCTGCTCCTATCGGCCAAGAAAGTGCACATGATATAAAGTACATAAGAAAACCAATTTATAAATATCATGTGCATGTTTTTAGCATACATAAACATGTAGGTATTATTAACAACTAGTGTTCATGGAAGAATCTCTAGTTTGATGCAAAGGACTGACTAATTTAGGGATAATAACCATAGATGTATGCTCTCACAATCACTTTTAAAAATCATAAACTATGAATGGGAAAGTAAACAATCAAGAAATCCAAATATAAGGAACATTTACTCTACAAATAGGATATGGGCATGATTTTCAGGTTTTGCCTAGTATAAACCAAGTACATTGTCCCTAATAAATTTTTGTATATCTCATTGGTCATGTATGGGTATGATACCATGACATAGTCCTTATAGAGAAAATCCTTCTCTTATGATTGGGATACAGACATGATTTTAACATCTAGCACACTTTCTATGTGTATCATGTCCCAACCTATGGTTCAAGGATGAAAATTAGGGATATCTAGACAAAGTGTTCTTCTAGGCCTTATGGGCCATACACAAGACCTCAAATCACCATAGGGTCCTTGTAGGGATAATTTGATCCAGATTATTTTTAGAACGAAATGAAAGTAGAGCTATTACAATGAAATACACATAAAAATTGCTAGAAACCAACAAATACAACAATACATGACTTCTTTTAATGAAAGAAATGTACAGAGACTGTAAAAATATAGAGTGCAAAACTCGATAGAATGGTGGCATCTTTATCCCTGAGAAGAGATGTGACAGCTATTCTCATTCGCAAGAAGATGAGTACAATGATGCTCTGAAGGCCTTTCTATGATAAACATGAATTCCAAAACCTTATACATACAAAAACCTAACCCTAGGACATGAAGCTACAAAATTCATGTGGGCCCCATTGGGGTAAGTTAGTACATCAACTTTCAAGGGTCGTAACTTTTGCATACGATCTCTGTTTTAGGCCTGTGATAGCCTGTTGGAATGGTGTTTTCGAGAACTATGTATTATGTCAGCAATATATGACTCCATTAACAATTTGACTATGGAAAGATAAGAAAACAGTATTTAGGGACCCAAAAGAAGTACAAAAAGATGTACTGACATGAATACTTCCAAAATAAGCCAGTTGGAATAGCTGGGCAGCTACCAATATCCACCTAGATGCTATGCAGGGATTCAGGACAGACCCATAAGAACAAAACCCACAATTACAAAGAAATGTCCACATTATAGAAAAACATGTTGAACTGAAAAATGTCAAGATGATCCAGTTGGAATTTGGAACAGGTGGGTGGCCACCAATATCAACATAGATCATAATATGTGGTTTATGATTAGGAGTGATAAATACACTTTCTATGGGCCATGCATGGGGTCTTGAACCATCGTAGAGACCTTGTAGATGTAATCTTTGGTGTATTTGTGGGAGATGGGAATAATTATGACATTTTTCAAAGTATGGATGGGCCACATTTTTTAGTGCATGTTTCAAGACCAAAAATTAATGAATTCGTCCATCAACTTTATTTTTAGGGCTCATGGGCCATGCACATGAGCATAAATCATCACAAATGACCTATAAAAGGAATGTTTTGATTTCAAGTGAGATATGGGAATAAATATAATGATAGATGCATCATGTACGGGCATGAAATCTATATTTATATTTGGGTGATTAAAACTAGGTAGTTGGGTTCCAAAATCTTCTTCTAAGTCTCATGAGACATACATAGGGCCCAAACCCAACAGAAAGGCCATATAAATGGAATCTTTGGCCTATATATGAGAAAAATTTTGATTTTTGGCATAAAATTGATGGGGCATGCAGTCTAAGGCACAATTTAAGAATGACAACTAGGGACTTTGATCATGAGATGAACTGCTAGGGATCAGGGGACATATGCTTGTCCTCTGACAACCTAAATTTCCTCATAGAGGAAAAATTGTTGCTATTAAAATAAATCTTATGTTTGGAGAAACATGAATAGGTCTTGTGTCCTAGGAAAATGTTTATATACATAAGACAGGGACATTGGCCATAATATTTTTTTCTATGATTCAAAGAACATACATGGGACTCAAAAACTCAATAGTGTTATTGAAGATATACTATTTGGCTTGAAATTACGATATGGTTATTAGTTTGACATTTTGTATAAAACAATTGGGTCTTGTGGTCTAATCCATGTTTTAAGACCAAAACCAAGAGACATATTCCCTAATGGTTTCTTCTAGGGATCATGGCTCATATATAGAACCCCAAACTACTGTAAATACATTGTAGTGGGAATTATTGTCCCATAAGTGGGATATATGCATACTTTTAACATTTAGTGTAGAAAGGATGAGTCTCATGGCACAATCCATTTTTTAATACCAAAAACCAAGGACTCGAGCCCCAAAAATCTATTTTATATCTCATTAAACATGCAGAAAGTCATAAGCCACCACAAAGGCCCCATAAAGGGAATTGTTTACCTATGAATGGTATACATGAATAATTTTAGCAATTTGTGTACCATGGATGGGTTTGTTTAGGTGTAGGAACTAAGGAAATAGGTCCTAATGGTTCCTAGTAAGGATCATGGGCCATGCAAAGTGTCCCATAACATCATTACTATTATTGGGTGACTAGAATCCATCTTTAGTGCCTCAACTTTGAGTTTCCTTTTGTTAGATACCCATTGCTAAAAACATGCAGATGGTGCCCATATCCCCACTTAGTCGCCAAGGACCCCTTTTGGATGTCATATGTGGTGGTTCAAGGAGGAGTATTTCTTATCCCTCGATGGATAGAAGCACCATTTAGAGCCTAAGGTCCATGTTCCTTCCCTTGACCATGTCTAGGGCCTCAAGACCCATGCCATGTGCTCAAATGATGTCCATATCCCTACACAAAGTCGAAGGATAGCCTTAATAGGTCATATCATCCATTAGTCATGTTTTATGTGTCATGTCTCTTCATATATGTCTACATCAGACTTAGGTTTGAGGTAACCAAGTTGGTGGTATGGAATGCATAAAACATATCAAAATCAACATGTTTTTCATCTTTCAATATGTTTTCTTTTGAAGAACCATTACAACGTGTTACAAATAGCCATAGCTAATGAAATTTAAAACATATGTAGACTTGTTTATGCATATTTGAAATATCTTATTTTTTAAAGAAATATTTTATTTTTTCTTATTTTCCTATGACATAACTCATTAGTGCAGAAACAAATAGTTAATATTTCTCTGGTAACTTTTAAATTCCTCTCTTGTAACTTTTTAATTCATTAATGATTTAAAAAAATTGCACTCAACACTACTAGACAGTAACCTCTACATGCTAAAAAAAATCACATTTTCATTATGTTAAGACTTTCAAATGCTAAACTGATGCTTGACATACAAAATTTTGTATGTGACTACTTTATTGATTCATTTTTTTTTTTAAAACAATCATAATTTTTATACATTGATTCCATTATTTAGATATTAAAGCATTCCACTTACACAAACATATATCTTATGCTCTCATAAAAGATGTAAATGCTAGAAACACAATTATTACATTATTTTTTAAGTTTTAACTTCTTACCTATACAAATTAAAGGATATTTGTTTTTAAGATTTCTATTACATATACAAAATATATTAAAAAAATGAAATTTCGTCGATGATTATGATGATTTTTATTAAAATAATTAAATATTATATTTATTTAAGCTTATAATTTGTAAAGATAAATCTATGTAGAGGAAAGTCACATTTCTTATTTGTCATGTAATATGAAGGAATCACTATGTGCTCTATGTGTGTTGTCACTTCAACGTAAATATGGTTGATGTCTTTGGTTTTGTTTTGATTTTGTTTTTTGTTTTTTTGCACAGTGAAAATAAAAAGTAAATACAAAACAAAATGAAGATGTCACGTCAACTTAAATACGGTTTATGTCTTTGGTTTTGTTTTGATTTGATTTTGTTTTATGTTTTTTTTCACACTGAAAAGAAAAAATCAAGACAAAACAAAATAAAGATAAAGATAGAAGAAATCATTATCAATTTTCTTCTATCTTTGTTAAATGATTTTTCTTAATGTGATTTCTTATGTCTTCCTCCAAAGATAAGAGAAATCACAATCATAATTATTTTCTTTTATTTTGGGAAAAGACACAACAAATAATATAATAAAAGTCATCTAAACAAGATAGAAGGAAAATAACTATAATTATGGTTTTTTCTATCTTTGCTTTATTTTTCTTCCATCATATTAAATGACTTTACTTTTAAATATTTTGATTTTTTTCCTATTCTTTTTTCTGTTATGTTAAAATAGAAAATATTATAAAAGAAAATTCATTTAAAATTTATATTTTTTCTCCATATTGTTAAATGACTTTTTTTTTCTTTCTATTTTGATAAATGATTTTTTGTCTTTCCAATATTTTCTCCTTTGTCTTTTCTTCACAAAGGAAAAATAGTAAAATTTTTGTGACTTTTTTTCTTTGTTTTTATTTATTTTGTTTTATTTTTTCCTCAAAATTAAGATAGATATAAAAATCAAAACAAAAAGGGAAATTTTTTATCATGGTGAAATTTTTTTTATTTTTTTTTCTCAATTTTTATGTATTTTGTTTTATTTGTTTCACAAATTAAGATAGAAAAAAAATAAAACAAAAAGAAAAAATTAAATTAAAAACACTAGAAATAACATTTAAACAAACAAAACAAAAACCAAAAAAATAATAGGAGAAAAAGTATTTAGAAACACATTAAATGACAGTAAAGATACCATTTAAAAAGACAAAAAAACAAAGTCCAAGAAAATGATAGAAGAACAATCATTTAGAAAAATAGAAAATGGATAAATTCATCATCGTTTAGGCATTCATTAGTTTTTATCACAGACATTCATTAGTTTTACTAACTAACATCGATACAGAGTGTCATAATGCTAAGTATAGTTCAAAATCAGAGAAGTTAGGCAACCAACAATTGCAACAAGGTTGTCCCAATATCTATACATGTCAGAGAAGGTGATGCCAACAATCACAATGTTTGCATCTGTGATCCTTCAAATGATGATATATGGAAAATCCTTTACATAGGGAAAAATGTACATATTTGTTGTAAAATGCAAATCACAGTGTTTTCTCAACTCCTCAAACATTGTTCTTCTCTATTTTCCTACCCCCGGCCAAGGCAGGGACTATAGCTTTCGCCCCACTGTCCACACCCTTTGACTATCCATTAGTTAGTGGAATTTTCTACAATAATGGGTGCTTTTTGCTTGACCACTTATTAATTCATTTAATTTTTTTCAAATTTTATATTAATTCTATTTATTTTTAAATACAAAATTATTTTCTTATTTATACAATTTCCGAAATGTAATTTTGGATTGGTTGAGATTGGTTTGATTTGACTTTATTTCCCTGCTATGCATTTTTTTTTTAACTCAATTGTCAGAAATAAAAATTATTTAATGAAAACAATTATCTTAGTGGGTATTATGTATTGATTGCAATGTGACAATGCTGCAAAACAATTGAATTTTCTAACACTACAACTGATATGTTGCAGGTTCACGAAAGAAAGGAATAGAAATGCACTAATGACATCACGAAAGGGTAGGGTAGTCCACTCAACATGTTTCATGCAGCTCCATGCTCCACCGTATGTAAAATAACTTAACTTATAGAATAACCCAATTTAATTACAGTCTAAACATTACCTGAAGGGTGAGATGCATGCCATCTAATTCAGGCCATGGTGAATCAGAAATACTGAGTAAATAATTATGATGAAGAAGATCCCATTCTTAGGTTGCCACCTCTTGGAAAGAACGAATCCATGCTCAAGAAATCCAACACTTGGCAAAACAACCCTGTGCTCAAGAAATCCAACACTCCGTCCTTTTAGACGACTGACAAGGAATCGAAGGACAATGAGGAGAAAGCCCACGAGGTCCTCCAACCTTTGTTCCCATGGTTGTATGATATGGTACGAAACTCTGTTCCCATGGATGTATAAGAAGGTACCTTCTTGTATAAAGAACCTCTGGAGGAAGTCATGAGCTCTTGGCCTGAAAAACCTACAGCCTATAGGTAAGGCAATCGACAAATTCTATTTTTTTAGAGGTCACAAACTTGACAAGTTTTTTTTTTCTCATTTCTCTTTGCGTTACCTTCATATATTCGTCTTATTCATTTTCTTGGCTATCTTTTCCAAAAAAAATATTTAAGTAATCAGAATCGAGCCCTAGAGCTTCAGAAATCACTGCCAACAACTTTAGGCCTAGTGTTCTCAACTCCTCAGTGTATTTGCGTGCAATCTATCTGTAAGAAAAACGCTTTAGAGATGCAATGCTATATATACATACAAAAAGGAGATGAAAAACTATATACAAAACTATGTTCTAATGAAACTAAATGACATTAGAAAATAGTCATGTTACTTCAAGAATATCTAAAATTAAATATATCATGGAGAGAAAACACATATTTGGTCAATCGAGATTACTATAAATTACTATCCTCCATGCTCGAATCTAGATATTACCCTCGGAGTAGCAGGCCATTCAGATCCAGGTGTCATCACGGTTCTAATGCAAGGGGATGTCAACGGCCTTCGTCATCAACTTGGAAGATCAACTGCAGGTCAGTAAAGGTTGCAAGGCACATCCAGTCTATTATACTTAATCTAATTTCCTTTAGCCTTTTAAAACTTGATAGTGTTCACAAATAAAGCTTCTAATTGTTTGTGTAAAATAAATAGGTTGTGAGCAATGGGAGATTCAGTAGTGTTGAGCATCGAGCAATAACCAACTATGTCGCTTTGTGTATATCAATTCTTACGTTCTATCCCCCTTCCATGGATTCCTTCATTGCTCCTGCAGCATCCATGATTGATGATCAACATCCGGCTCTGTATAGACAATATAAGTATGAGGAGTTCTCCATAGTTTTCTTGAAATAGACATTAAAGTTCAAGTGGCGCCATCCCACCAGAGTCTCTGGACTCCGTCCCATCCTCTAATCCATGATTGTGAACCGAAATCATGTAATCAGGTAGGATATGGAGTTGTAGAACAGAGGAATCAATAAGGCTTAAGCCGTGTGTAAAGCATGCATGGCGGAAAATACACATGGAAACACCCTACCTTGGAGAAAACAAAGGCATCACAGGTGGCAAGGTAAATGATAGAAAAGAAACGTCAATCAATGTGAGAAAACATATCCTTGATCAAATCATTAATGACTAAATCCATTTCAAACTAGCTCCAATTTTTAAAATGTTAAACTATGTGAATTTTACATTCTAAATTTTTATTAATTAAAATTCTTTTAAAATTTTTAGTATTCTTTTAAATATAAATGGATAAATATTTTATAGATATGTTTCTTGTTCTCGAATATACAGACCGACCTACATATGAAAATTGGGAACCCAACGTTTGGCGCATCTTACTGGTCAGTCTTCCAACTTATTGGACATAGGGGTTCCGCAAGGACTAGTTAGTTTTCTATGGTCATTCTAGATCGATATGGGATAAAATCTAGTGAGGGGAATGACCAATATTGGGGAAGGATCACTGAATGAAAGCATGTCATTTGGGTCTGGCTAACACTTACCTTTAGAAAGACTTCATTTACTACTTTCCAGGCTATTATTATTCTTATTATTTCTTCTCCGGCTGAATCTGATTTTGGTTATTCTTCAATGTCTCTTTTCTGCCAAAACATAGAAATGCCTTCGAGTCTCTGTAATCTAGTGTTGAAAACTATGCCCAACCCATTCACTATATACCATCCTAAATTCCAAATTTCATGGCTACCCAGTGCTATAATGAAGTGAAGTGTTATTTTTTGTCATATCGCAAATTAGATTAAAATAAAACAAACACTCCATCGTAAATCTGTGTGTTGTTAATTCTCTATTTGTTGCATTGTTTGAGGTATATAAATTTGGGGTTGGGTTGGGTGAAGTTTTAATTTCTCAAGTTAGTTATAAAGTTGGGATTTTTGTGATATAGTTTATTTGACATTGGTTTCATGGGGAGAAGTGAGCTTTGCTTCTCTTTTTTTCTTAGGTTATAATAGTGGAAGAAATGATACTATTCTCAAGTTGGTGAAGGGTGCTACTATTTGAAATGATAAGAGAATGCAAAGTCCCTTTTTTATCAGACTTGTATAATTTTATATTAGAGGAGAAAACAATGCAATCAATAACAGAGGAATATGTGAGACTTTTCAGGAAAATACTAGCACAAGTAAAAGTATTGAAGCACATCAATAAAATTCCATTTCCTAAAGAAATTACCTGATGCAACCTAGGATTTAGCAGAGACAAATTACATCTTTTCCTCTTCCATGACTTCTTGCCCTAATTTTTTAAAAGTAAGACTGTTTTGGGTGTTTTTTCCATATAAGCATTTGGTGTTGTGCGGTAGGATGAGTAAATTCCAATC
>JASDQU011403002.1:18151-30065 GCA_032191745.1 Picea mariana | reverse complement strand
CGATAATGACTAATAAACAAGGAAAAACCTTAGGAAAAATAAATCCTAGGTGTGTGTGAAGTAACTCCAACACCCCCCTAAACATCACTATGGTGAAAATAAAGAATGGGCCACGGCAATGAAGCCATGTTAGGTACCCAATGCTCCTTCTAGCTCGGTCTCCTTCGCCCTCTGTGACTTATGTCTCCTCCGGTGTCGTGCCCTAGATCTCCTTCTCTGACGTTCCCTCGCGCAGATCTCAGGGTTTGGGAAGCTACTCGTGGTGTGCTCTCCTCGGCTTTCCTCGTGGTGTGTTCTCCTTGGCTCTCCTTGGCTCTCCTCTTCTGCTCTCCTCGGCTCTCCTCGTCTGATATCCTTGTGTGGTCTCCTCGTAGTTTTCTCTCCTCACGCGCATGTAGGTTTGAAATGTAATATATGTGAGCAGGCTCACATATNCTTTCCTCGTGGTGTGTTCTCCTTGGCTCTCCTTGGCTCTCCTCTTCTGCTCTCCTCGGCTCTCCTCGTATGATATCCTTGTGTGGTCTCCTCGTAGTTTTCTCTCCTCACGCGCATGTAGGTTTGAAATGTAATATATGTGAGCAGGCTCACATATATGTGAGCCTGCTCACATATATGTGAGCAGGCTCACATATTTTTTTTGTTTTTGGTTTGGATTATTATATATAAGTAATATATATTATAATTATATATAATATATATTATAACTATATATAATTTATATATTATATAATTGATGTATATTATAATAATTAATATATTATATATTTAATTATATAATATATAATTTTATTATATTATAATTTATATATTATAATTAATATATTTTATATTTAATAATTAATATATTATATATTATATGATAGGGGTTAATGTGTTAATAATCACCTAACCTAGACCTTGAATCTACACCCCCTAACTTTCTAAATCTTCGACCCATAACCCATAACCCTTCTAAAGACGCTATGTGATTTATTTCCATTGCTCTGCATGTCAAATTAAAGAAATTCAATCAAGTGTGGGTAAACGACGAGAGCAACTATGACTCTCTTAAGGTAGCCAGATGCCTTGCCATCTAATTAGTGACATGCATGAATGGGTCATTAACGAGATTACCCAATGTCCCTGGCTACTATATTCTAGAGAAACCACATCCAAGGGAATGGGCTTGGCAGAATTAGCGAGGAAAGAAGACCTTGTTGAGCTTGACTCTAGCCCTAACCCATTCATAGTTTGGGAAAACTAGGGCATATTTTGGGAAAATTAGACCATAACATTTTTCTTTAGGAGTCAAATTGATAATGGAAACAAGTGGGTGTGAAAGTCAAATTTGAGTCCATAAACCCTCCCATATCGTTAAGGCATGTGAATAGTTTATCTACGATCACGATGGTATAAAAATGAATGAGCTTCTCTTGGTTTCAAGAATAATTTATCCTCTACTGAACAAGGCCAACCACGTGAAGGTGGAAGCTCATATGGCCCCTCCCCTCCCCCTCACATCACTCTCAATTCCCCAATACCCAATCTATAAAATAGAAAATAATCGAAAGCAACCTAGTAAGATCATGCATAGAAACTACAAAAACAAAAATTATTGAAGGTAAATGAAATTATGTGTTTCTAAATGATATTGTTAGTTTACCACGTACTTTAGTATGGCGATTACTTTTCAGGTTTCACATAATAATTAAACAACATGTAACATAGGATATAAAAACGTCGCATAAAACTTAAAAACATGTAATTAACCCATGACATAAGTAAATTATTTTAAGAGAATAATTCATACAAATTAAAATATATAGTCACATAGCTGATTCAACTCAACATTTGTATAATCATCCTTATTTTGTATCTTCTTCATCATCGAATTCGACATCTGTATCTTCATTTGGTTCAGAAACGATGTTGAAAGGATTGACAATATCACCATCGTCATCAATGTCATTTTCGAGCATATTTTCATCTACATAATCATCAAGAACTGCATTGTCTCCTATGCCTGAATCATGATCTTCTTCATCTTCTTCATCTGTCGACCCTACATGATCTTCTGACTCTATTTGATCTGGCGAATCATCTTTTTCTTCAATATCATCTTCTTCCTATACATGGGTATACTTAACTAGCCTTCCTCTTGGATCATATCTAACAACAAATGACCAATCCTTCTCACCTAGAACATTTGAGTAAAAGACCTGCTCACATTGGCTTGGAAAAACATAGCGATCATGCCCTCTTTCAAAAACCATTTTTTTGATCATCGGAAATCTGTTGGCATGTTGAATAACAGTTCTTTCCTCATCGTGTTCATGCATTCATAACCTATACCATTTGACGTTGAACATAGATAATTTGAAGGAATTAAAGTCACACTCAAGTATATCATTCAAATACCCATAGTACCTATTTTCATATTCTCGGGGATGTCTATCACTCCTAGAGGAAACATTAGTGACCTGGAATACTACAATTATTCCACTATTAGAATTTTTCCTGGTTTCATCCAACTATTTGATGCGAAATTTACGACCATTGCACCACATAGCCTTGTGGTGTTTCAACTGCAATATGCCCTATATGTAAAAGATGCATTGTCAATTAATAAATTAACATATTTATATAACTTAGAAAGTATCTGAAAAAGATATAAGTACACATGTAGTCACATTAATATAATATAAAATAACTGAATAAAATGGGTGAATTTGCTTGCCTGTCCATATTTCAAACCATATGCTAAATCAATTTCTCTTTGTGTAACATTGGCATTTCCATTACGACAAGCTTCTTTAACCAATTCATACAGTCGTTTCCATGATAACCTACCGCCATGATGTTGTTTACATCTTTCAATCCATACATTCATCCAGTCAATATTGTTTGCAATGTATAAATGCAGTGCATCCCAATCTTGAGCAACTGAATCAAAAAATCATAATTCACCAATATTAAATATTAGTTATAATGTCCATGGTAAATATTAATAATTTATGAAATAACAAATATTAATATATTAATGAGTATGATCATATACATAAAAAATGAAAATTTATATGTATTAATATAAATCTCCACAATTATTAATTTATTACCTCTCATTTTTTTCATTCTACCCCTCTCCAACAGGTGCTCCCGATCTTCAATTTTTTTGATGGAGTTCACATCCCAAATGTGATCCAATGCATGCATAGTTGGCACTGCTAATTTAGGAAGTTACTGACTAATATACACCATGGATTGATATACCATATATCCCTCCACCATAGAACCCTAAGGAAGTGCTCTTTGTCTAACCAAAACCTTCAATGATTTCAAGTGCCTCTCCACCATCCACATTGACCTTGTGTGTACGGGTCCATAAATTTCAATCTCCTCAACTTGGTGTATGAGGTAGTGTTCTTGTGCATTGAAAAATGTTGGAGGTATACACTTTTGCATTTCACACATTAGCTGAGGAATTTCTCTCTTCCAATACTTTATATCATCTTCATGGATTTCTTTCAATGACAACCATCTACATGAGATCATGACACAATAAAATAACATGTTTCAACATAACATAATATAATATATTACATTACAAGTAAAACACATGTCATCAAGTACAACAACAAATTGAAAGAACATTTTACATATAAATCACAACTACTTACCTCATGTATTTGCCAATATCATATATAACTTGTTCGGTGTTGTTGTCAAAATCGTTTGGGAGAGATAGCAGTAGAACATGTTGTAACAAAAAAAATGAATCGTTATTTGTTTCAACCAAAGTAGACAAAAAAAATAAAAAACTTAAAAGATGTATAAGGCCAATATATATAAATATGTATACAAAAATTATTACCATAATGAAGGTATGCCAATCATGTGTTTTTACCCCACCAAATTCACCTTTCTTCGTTAAGATATTATTTATGTTTGAAGCAAAACCCGTGGGAAATTTAATTCTTTGAATGACCTCTTTTACATCATTGCTTTGTTGCTCTGTTAATAACCATGGAAGGTTATTCGGTGTAGTCCATGTCTATTTGATCGGATCACACTTTGCATTGCATGATTGGATTCTCGAATGTCAATACAAATTTTGACATTTTTTTCTTCATCCCTCCTACCGTCTATGATTCACCATAATGTTTCTGTTGCATTCTTCCCGATATGCATTGTATCAAACAAATGAGCTATTTTTAGCTCCTCATAGTAGGGCAACCTCATGAATTGAGTGGGATAGCATTTCATTCCTCATGGAAGCCCATTATTAATACCTTCATGATGGAGGCCTTTATGAAGCATAAAAGAAATCACAACAATAATTATCAAATACGGTAAAATAAATTCAATGATTAAAATAAAAATTCAAAACATTACATATATGATACATAAATAAATTGCATACCTTGACAATTTCTATTATATTCCAACCTCCATAGGTGAGGTGTCATTCTTCATGGTTTTAAACCAGTCTCTTCTTTCCTATTGAAAGGATGTTTTTCAATAGTATGATACCTATGGTTCTTAGGGAGAAGGTGCATATACTCATCAAACACCACCTTTCCTAAACTTTTTGAATGATGATACTTTATTTTAGGGCCACAAACTGGACATGCAAATTTACCCTTTGTTTGAAGACCTGCAAACATATGGATTAATGTCAATTATACGATGAGATTGTTTAAAAATTAAACATGCAGCATGATATCTTTAAAAAATTATATAGTATCAATGAGCAATAGAATGCTACATTCCACAAAAATGTGTTAGTCCTGGGGCATCATGAATTGTCCATAAAATTGTTCCACGGAATTTAAATTTCTTCTCCTCGATTGGTTTACAGATGTCATACATAGTGATGCCAACCCATAACTTTAGTAGCTCGTTGATAAGAGGCTCGATATATGCATTCATATCTTTAACTTGGTACTTACCTAATTGTTTGAAATTACATATAATTAATATAACCATGATATGTATATATAAGTAAATAAATAAACAAAAGATATTATGCAAAAAACGAAACAAATGAAAATGTTACATTCAAAAAATTAATGTAAACAAATACCTGGAACAATCATTTTCAACATTATGTGCTCCCTCTTTATTGACATCCAAGGAGGAATGTTATTGTTGATAACAAAAATAAGCCACACTAAGTAAATAGACCTAAGCTTTTTGAATGGATTAACACTGTCAGCTGCCAATGAAAGCCTAACATTACGAGGTTTATCTTTGAAATCTTCCCATTTTCCCTCAATTTTCCTAAATGCATAACCATCAACAAGCATTTGAAGAAAACCATCTCCACTTATGTTACGTGCATGGTAATCCATAAATTGTGTTATGCTTTCACACCTGAATAATCACTGCAAACATGGAATTATGGGAATATGATGAAGAACCTTTCGAGGCACCCTTTTTGTTACTTGATCGGTTTGATTTTTACTGATAAGAAATTACATGCATTTTGTTTTAGAAGCATGTTGTCCATAATATGTAATATGATCATTAGGACATGCATCTATAGTTTGATAATCTATTCCAATGTCTTTCATAATGGAATGCAAATCTCAATATGTGCAAGGTAAAATATTTGAAGATGGTAAGAAAAATTCACCTAACAATCTACAACATAACAAATAACTAGTTAATGTACATAATATTAATCGTAAAAATTGCATTCTTATTTTACACATTAATTAACACTAAAAAAAAATAGAAAATAGTCAACATTTATGTATATGAGATGAAACATATTACATACCTTAGGATTTGTGTCGTACAAGTGTTCGACAAATTATTCATAACCTTTAAGTTCACTAGAAACAATGTAGCGGAGAGAAGATTTTCTCTTGAGCCTTCATAAAGTCGTTTATTTGCCTTTTCTAATAGAAGGAAATCATAAATACCACCATTGTCCCCATCCTCATCCGACTGAGCAAACAAATCTTGGATCATTTGATGTGTCCCATCATCTTCTTCCATGGGATCATTAACTTGATTTGTCCCATCATCTTCTTCCATGAGATCCTCATTTGCTTAATCATGTTCCTCAACTTGTACAACATCATTTCTACTACTACTTGGTGCAATATTCTGCAGAAAGTTAGAGGGCAACTCTAACTTTATAATTACAAACAAAATTATTGTGTATAACAAATATTCAAACAATATATATACACATATATAATTTTATATAAAATCGACAATAGAAAAATAGATAATGAATATATAGTTAATTACCATGGGACGATATTCATTCGATCCCCCATCAATGTGCCCATATTTCCTACAATGCTTTTTAGTTGTTGCTATTAAAATTCTTACGGGACATGTAGTGCAACATCTTTTGCAAGGGCAATAACATCTACCATCACCCTTTTCACCCTCTTTACTTTTTTCCCACCTCTAATATTATGTGACATTCTTCCACACAAAAATACCCTTTCTGAATCGTCGTTATTACAACAAGTTTGTCACAACATCTCTAATTTGCAAAATATTTATAGATATTTTTTTCTTCGCAAGAGCGACGAACGTTGACCAAGTCAATGTTGACTTTGTCAAACAGTGTAACGGTCAATGTTGACTTTGTCAAATAGTGTAAATCTCATCATTGAATCGTTGCTCTTGCCATGATTACCAAAGGTTGTCGCAAGAGCGACGGTAGTCCACTATCTTCACGTTCGTCGCTCTTGAGACGTACATCTGGTTTCGTCGCAAGAGCAACGAACGCGGGCTGGATTTTAAAAAAAATGAAAAATTCTACTCGTTATCTTCAATTGTGCGATGAAAGGGTACTTTCGTCGCAAAATTTTCAATATGTAGTAGTGAAGTATGATAAAAAGAAGATTCTACAATATGTAAACAACAATTGAAGAGCACAACAAGACCATATGACAAAGGATATCAATACCTCAATGCTCCATTAATATTTAAGCTTGATACAAAAGAGAGCTCCACATCCATCATCTCCAAGCTCTACAATCTCCAACCTTCTCTGCTTCTCCAAATCCATAATAAAAAATTCCCCATGACCAATTACAAACTATGGAGAAAAATCTCCTTTTTTATAAAGTTAGATTAACCTCTCTTATAATAAAATGGATTATTTCCCAAATAACTCCATGACAAGTTAAAGAAATAATAAAACAATGGAGTAGTTAGATCTATCTCCATCATGGTTGACCATGTCAAGTATGATATCTAGCCTTCATTCTCTCCAGGAGAGTTTTCTCCATCACAAAATATGAATAAATGTGCAAGAAATCTCCAAGAGAGAGGGCACATCACTAAAAATAATCATTTTGACCAAGTAGAGATGCTACAAGGGCCACATCTAGTGTAGCATCCAAGATGCATGCATGCAAATACAAAAAAAAATTCCTTGACATAGGAGAATGTGCTTAAGGTCCACCTTGAAAACTTCTCGAGGTGTACCCTCCAAGATGCATGAGTGAAACAACAATAAAATATGCTTTCTTAGGAGAGCGCTCCATAACCACCATATAAAAATAGAAATGTGGTCCACAAAGTGCATGAATAAGTGTGCAACCACTCACATGTGTGAATCCCAAGGTAGGGTTCTCCAATCTACTCCATAGATAAGTGTGCAAGGTGCCAACTAGGTGGAGTTCTCTACAAATAAGAGAAGTGTTTAAGGTCTTGAGACCTTTAAAAACCTCCCAGGATAGTAAGTGGCCATGTGCTCTTTCTCCAATGTGCAACTACCTCCTTAATAAATAATAAACATGCTCCAAGGTGGTTACAACCCCTCAAAACTTGTGTAAAGAAGGCCAACAACAATAAAGTAATTAATGTTCAACCAACTCCACATAGATGCTCCTTAGAGAAGTGTTCCAACCTTCTCACACATGTGAACAAGAAGAGGATGCTCCAACAAAGAAGACAATTGGTTAACCATATGTCAAACATAACCACTAGGGAAAGGGTGCCTTCATAACGACCTCCTAACATGAATTTCAATGTATAACAACCCTCCAAAAATAGTATCCACCATGCCATAAATCCATGTGCAACCCAACAAACTCCAAGACTAGGGGATGGCCCCTCCTTTGAAGCAAAAAATAATAAACTAATGTGATCTTCCTCAAGATTTGTGCCAATGAAGGGGTGTACCCCATCAATGTGTTGTACCATGCAACATAAAGTTGTACTCCCTAGAAAAACCCACCATGGTACAAAGATAACAAAAAAACATAAKATTTACCTATACTTGAGCCTGGGGTGCACCACCACCAAGGGATTAATGCATCAATTACACCATTAATCCTTAGAAAAGGCTAGATCAACAAAGAAAATCATGTAGTACCTTGCCTGTAACTCAACCTTAGAAAATACACATCAATAAGGGTACTARCATCACCAAACACATTCCTCTATAGGTGATGTCTAATAATACAAAGTTATATCACCTAGGACAATCCCACCAAGGAAAAGTGTATGAACACACCGCATCAACATCATAGGAGAAGGAAAAATAAAAAAGTGCTAACCCCATCAAACAACAAGTATGTTCCTACCACGCACTAAATAAAAGGGAATCATGTGGAACACCTCCTTGCTGGAGTTACTTTACACACACACCTAAGATTTATTTTTCCTATGTTTATTAGTCATTATTCTGTCTCCTATATTTTAGGAAGAATATTCTTCTAGGGAGAATATTCTCTTCAGTTTTCACTTCAGTTTGATTGATTGAGTGGAGTCTAGATGCTACATTGGGATTATCACCATGCATCATTGGGATCATCACCAACTAATGCGCATTGTCCTTGGGATCATCACCAGACTAGCACATTACCCATGATTTCCTGATCTCCTTCTCACTTCACTTTGTTTCAGTTAGTTAACTTATGACTGATAGACTAATTAACTCAGCTAGGTGGAAGTTCACTCCTGTAATTGCTCGAGAGACTAGACTAGGTGGTAGTTTACTCCTGTAACTACTGGTGTGTGTCCAAATCACTCTAGACCACCACTATGGCGCATTGGCTTCTCCTCCAATGCACACTGGTTGAGTTATACAAAGTATATCATGTGTAAATTATCATTCATTCATTTGGTTAATGCGAATTGTTCCATTCTTTCTCTCTTGCTTCTTCTTTCTCAATTTCTCTCTACAAATGTGCATGTTATTTTTTAGCTAGATCTATTATGTGCAGGTTCAACACATTTACATGGTATCAGATCTGACAGAGTGCTAGGAAAAACACACACCAAATTATTTTTGCAGGTACCGAAGATTGAAGATAGCGGAAAAATGGAATTTCCAAAAGAATTCATTCTTACACCTTACAACTTATTTGCATGGAAGGAGAAGATGATCATGCATTTTCGAAGAAGAGGATTATACAGGTTAACCATGAACACAGAGGTGGAACCAACATCAACCTTAGAAAAATCCAAGTATCTAAATCAAATAGATGAAGCGTTCGAAACAATATGCGGTCTCATTTCTCCTGAACTCCTCTTTCACATATCCTCCTGTAAAACCCTCAATGAAGCCTGGACCAAAATGGAAGGGATTTTTGGCAAATAGGATGAGATGAGGGGACACATTCTCAAGGTGGAATTGCTCACATTGGATCCAAAAAGCTTCGACAATCTCCAAKATTTCTTTACAAAATTTAAGGATTTATTGTCRCAACTCAAGGCTTGCGGGGTTGATAAATCTGAGGAGAAACAAATGGTTCTCACCATTCTCTCCAAACTTCGTCTTGAATTTGYAGTGTTCGTATCCACATTCCATTCAGTTAGATTCACCTATGGAGCTACCTGGAATATGCCTTCTCTTGAGGACTTTATCGAGTCTTTGACACAAGAGCAGAGCAAGCTCATCAACATGGGAAAAATCAAAGGCCCAAAGGTTCATGCACTTACTATGCAAGATGGCAAYGATCATCAATATCAGAAATCTAAAGATAAAGACAAAAGGAAAGCATATGCATATTCGAAGAAGGAAGGGTACTCAAAACACTTCAATGATGCCTCTGGATCCAAAGGTGGAAAGGGAAGAAAAGGGGAGAAATTCTCTTATTGCCATAAAATATTCCATCCAGAATCCGCATGTATGCAGAAATAGATAGATCTAATGACCCAAATACTTCAGCAAAACAACCTTGGAGATCACATCCATGAGGGTGCCAAGAAGAAGAAGCCAGAAGAATAGAATCCCAAGAAAGGAAATTCTAGCCATGCTTTGATTGCCATCAACTGCTCTCTCGATGCTTGGATCGTAGATTCAAAAGCATCACACCACATGGTTTCCACAAAAGAGGTTTATTATTCATTTGATGCATGCAAAGGTCATATTCTAATGGGGGACAACTCTCCAATCGAGGTCACCGACAAAGGAAGGATTGAACTCACAAACATAAGCTTCCAGAATGTGTTGCATGTTCCCAAACTTTCCGTCAATATTCTCTCCATGTATCATATGACTAACTTCGGCACCAGAAAAAAGAGTCATATTCACACCTGATGCAGTGGATATCTATGACATGCAAACAAATTCCAGGGTTTCTACCGGTGAGGTAAATCATCAATCTAGAATTTACACATTTTTCTGAATTTATTTAACCAGATTCCCCATTATTGCTTACCCATTCTAATGAAAGCAGTAGGATATGGCATGAAAGGTTCGAGCATTTAAATTTCAGATATATGCAACAACTTAGCAAGCAGGGAATGGTTGATGGTCTACCCGACATCCACTTCTCCAAAGGAATTTGTGAGGGATGTGTTCTTGGAAAACACCCTCAAGAGAAATTTGATAAAGGAAAGACTCAAAGAGATTCCTCTCCTTTAGATCCGATCCATAGTGACCTCATGGGCCCTTTTCCACATCCATCAATCAATAAAGCGAGGTACGTGCTCATTTTTTTTTATGATTTCTCACGTTTCACATGGATTTTCTTTCTTAGGAAAAAATCAGAGGTCTTTCAACACCTCAAAGATTTCAAAACCCTAGTTGAGACACAATCAGGAAAGAAAATCAAAGTCCTTCGAATTGATAATGGGGGAGAGTATGTCAACCATGAGATCCATAATATTTTTCATGAGGCAGGGATTCAGTTGCAACCCACAATTTCCTATACTCCGCAACAAAATGGAGTTGTTGAGCGGAAAAATAGATCTCTAAAAGAGATGGCCTCTTGCATGTTACATGCAAAGTCACTTCCACAAATATTATGGGTCAAAGCACTTAATTGTGCAACCTACATCCAAAACAAATATGTCAAGGATAAGACCCCCTGCGAGGCTTGGAGCGGCATCAAACCGGAAGTGACCCACTTTCGTATTTTCGGTTCACATGCATGGGCTCGAATTCCCTCTGAAAAGAGGAAGGCACTTGATCCATAGATCACAGAGTGTATCTTTGTTGGATACCCTGATGGTGTGAAGGGATACAGACTTATTGATCTCTCCTCGGACTGGTTCATCATTGAGCGAAGTGTCCAATTCGAGGAAAGTCTCTCACATGTACCTCAACAGCCGCATGTAGACACCTTTGTTCTTCCACTTGTCAGAGATGAGAGTTTTGATTCAGAGGATTCAAATGATCCAGATACAGAGTCAATACAATCAGATGCAGAGTTAGTGCATTCATATGCAAATGCAGAGCCAGATCCGAGGCCCAAGTGGGCACAGACTACTCTTCAGGATGCAGGGGATCTTGTTGGTGATCCAGCTGATACTAGGAGGACTTGATCTGATTTCGAGGAGACTCCTCTTGCACTCACTTCCACTAAACCATTGCCACATAGGCATCCTTTCTTGGCTCAATATTCAGATCCACAGTCTTATGGTGAGGCTGCTGGAAATCCCTTTTTGGAATCCGCTATGCAGGAGGAGTACAACTCCCTCCTCGAGAACCAGACTTGGGATCTGGTTC
>JASDQU011403000.1:43517-67855 GCA_032191745.1 Picea mariana | reverse complement strand
AAGAACAAGGTGGATGGAATTCATTTTGGCTATAGGGGAAAAGGTTTCATTATAGTCAATTCCTTCAACTTGGGAAAATCCTTTGGCAACTAACCGAGCCTTGTGTCTTTCAACACTTCCATTTGATGCATACTTAGTTCTATAGACCCATTTACATCTGACAAGTTTTCTTCCTTTTGGAAGAGGTACAATATCCCAAGTATCATTTTCCATTAAAGAACGATACTCTTCATTCATTGCTATATCCCAATCTGGATGACCTGAAGCTTCTGCAAATGTTTCTGGATCATGAGTCTCTAAAACTTGAGCCAAAAGAGAAGAGGCTCACTAGAAATGTGAATGTGTTCAACACTGATCTGAAGGATCACCGAAAAGACCACCAACTGCTTCTTGTGTTGAATGGACCCATCTAGGAAGCGGTGGAACTGGTGTTAGTTCAGGTTCAAATGACTCATTTGGAGAAGGGCGAGTAGGTGGAGGTGGATTTTTAGCCTCACTGTCATCATATGAAGAAGAAACTACATCAAAAGAAGGCACAAATGCCAAAGATGGCTTGCAGGACAAAGAAGGCACAATCGCCGAATTAGGCTCGTAGGCCAAAGAAGGCACAAACGTTGAATTAGGCTCTTAGGCCAAGAGATTTATGTCAAATTTAACATATATTCTAATAATAATGTCATTACAATTTGATTGAAGAAGTTTGTAACCTATGCCATCTTCAGAATAACCAACAAATATACACTTCTCACTTTTAGGTTGCAATGCTTTCCTTTTATCATCAGGAATGTAAGCCCATGCTATACTGCCAAATACACGGACGTGACTTACGTCTGGTTTAATTTTAGTCCAAGCTTATTCTGGTGTTATATTTTTAAGAGCCTTTGTGGGAGTGCGATTTACTCTGTAATTTGCATAGTTAATGGCTTCTGCCCAATACTTTAGATTTAATCCCTTAGATTGGATCATACAATTAGCCATTTCTTTTAATGTGTGGTTCTTTCTCTCAACAACACCATTTTGTTGTGGTGTATATGGAATAGTGTGTTTCATTTGGATTCTCTGTGTAGTGCAGTAATTTGTAAAATTATTGTTCACATATTCGCCTCCATTATCTGTTCTTAACCTTTGAATTTGAAGGCCAAATAACTTTTCTACAAGGGCCTTGTAGGCCAAAAAATTGTTAAAAACTTCGCTCTTAAGTTTTAATAAGTAAACCCAAGTACTTCTAGAAAATTCATCAATGAAATTTAAGAAATACTTGCACCCAGAAAAAGAAGGAGAAGAAAGTGGACCACACAAATCACCGTGAACAAGCTGGAAAGGACCTGAGGCATGCCAAGAGGAACGTTTTTCAAAATTGTCCCGATGATGTTTGCCGAGAGAACAACTGGCACAAACACCATCTTTGCATGAAACAAGAGGAAGACCAGTCACCATATGTTGATTACATAGTTTCTACAATGAGAGATAGTTTAGATGACCAAACTATTCATGCCAAAGTTTTCTCAAGTCATCGCTATGAGCAACAAAACTTGATGAAAAAAATGATGACCCAAAGTTTTCAAACTTGTATAACCTGGTAATGTCATCAGCAATTCCAATTGCAAGAACATGATTAGTATCTTTTAGATTCTTGATTACAACTTAGTGAGGTGAAAACTCTACAATTTTACCTTCACCTGAATGAGTGATTTGATATACTGATAGAAGGTTACAAGAAAAACTTGGAACACATAAGACATCATTGAAATGATCATTTTCTACTTGTATTGTTCCAGATCCTTCAACACTAAGATATCTATCAACACCAACAAATATTTTCTTGGTGTTACATTCATTTAGAGTAGAAAACATGTCTCTATCCTTAGCCATATGATAAGATGCTTGAAAATCAATAAGTCACTTATTAGAAGTAGAAGTAGAAGGTGTATTGAAGGAGAAACTAGAAGTAGAAAGTGCATGTCCATGAGAAGAAGAAGAAGTAGTAGAATCAATATTGATGTTATGCTTCTTCATCACTGCTTCTAAATTTGCCATCTTCTTGAAACATTTGGACTCATCATGACCATATTTATCACAAAAGTTGCAATGTCTATTAGTATTCTTATTTTTATATTTTGCTCCTTTGTCACCATTAGGAGCTGAAGTTGTTTGAGCAGGTTTGGGGCCCTTATATTGCTTGTTGTTGTAGCGAGGATGTTTCTTCTTAGGATACTTGGGTTTATCTTTCTGTTGGGAAACTAAGGCTTTGTTAGAGGTACCTGTAGTGTTGATCACTCCAAGTTGTATAAGATTATCTTCCTCTCTAATCAAAGAAGAACAAAAGGACTCAAGAGTGGGTTTTTCATAAGCTTTCCCTAGAGCCTCTCTCATAGCATAAAATGTACATACAAACACAGAATATGCACTACCTAGATTAGAAAGAATAAGATAGATGCAATGCTCTTCCTCCTTTTTTATCTTACATTCCTCACATAAAATTCTGAGTATTTTAAACTTAGATAAATAGTCTCCAAGGCAAGAAAAGTCACTTGGACTCAAGGTCAATATTTGATTTTCTAATTGTTGTGCTCGAATAATATTGAGTTTACCAAACAAAGATTCAATCTTGTCCCAAGCTTCTTCGGGGTCATCAATTTTTTGAAGGTGGTACCTTAAATCAGGAGAGATGGACATTCTAATTAGTCCACGTGCTTCATCATTCCTATTATCCCACTTGGATTTATGATCAACATCAGTGGGTTCTTTTTCCTTTCCCAAGGTAATCTAGTACAAGCCTCTACTTCTTAATAAATCTTCCATATGAGATTTCCATTGGAAGTAGTTGTTGCTGGTAAGAAAGACAATACTTGTAGAAGCCATATTAAATATGCAGATAATATGGACTTAAAAACTGAAGCTGATGATTTGGATGGAAAGATCTCAAAAAATTATCTGGTTTTAAAAAAAACGGCACTGAAAATGGACTTTCGATGTGAAAGTTATGCCCTTTTAAAAAAAGGCATAAACGGTAACCAAATGACAGCGTGATAATGTAAGTTGCTTTATGAAGTGAAAAAAATTTATAAAGAGAAGTGGGTATCACTTTTACAATGAAGTTACTTTATAATGATTCACTTTTATACTTGAAGTGAAATACACTTTACAATTTTAACATGAACTTTTTCAAAAAGGTAACAAAAGAGAGACTTGAACTCAAGACCTCTTACTTAATAATGCAAGTTTTAACCAAATGGTCTAATAAAACATATTGTAATGTTCAGAAGGAGGATTGTTGTTTTTTTGTTGAATATGACCTTGGAGAGCATGCTAAAAAAAATTATTTTCACACAAGAAAAAAATTTCACTTAACGATGACAACAAGGGTTAAATCTCGGTTAGCTTACCCAGAAGATGCACCTTTTCCTATCTGTTTCTGATTTTCTGAGATTGCATAGGGTGCAGGGAAAAGAGAATACATAGATCTAAAAGAGTAGCAACCCAGAAATAAAAAATACAAACCGAAATAAAATCAAAATAAAACTTTGCATAAATGTAAAAAATGCATATTCAAGCTTTATACCTCTGGATCTGATTGTAATGGTCATATCTTGGGAAAAAAGAAACCTTTTCGAGTGAAAAGGAAAGTTTTCCTCAATGAAACAAGTGCTCTGGATGCAATGGAATAGTCCACTTAGACCAGAAATGTATGAAAATTCCATAAAATGGAGATGAGGCAACTAGGCTTCACGATCTCGATCTACAACAGGAGCGGGTCTTCAAATAGGCTCTGATACCATGTTCAACAACACAGATATTCCAACAGAGGATGAACACCTTTAGTAACCTCTCACATAACTAGATCAAAGATCAACACACTGAGGTTTTCACGTGGTAAAACCCCTACGGGGAAACATCCACAGCCCCGGCCAACACGGCCACTTGGAGCAGTTTATTAATGCAAAGAAAAATATTATAGAGAGATTTTACAAGAGATTTTCTCACAATAGATCATCGAAAAATGACCCTCCATGCTCTTTAAATAGAGATCATGGACCAATAGGGTGTTAATCCATAGATCAATGGTCGTTAAGATCAAGGAGAGTATGAACCATCGGATCACTCTATGTCGGGAACATATCGTGACTGTCGGATTTCCTAACTACAAATGCATACTAATGCATACTAAAGAAACACACTAAGAAACACACTTTTACCTAACGACATATTAGACCAAGTAGATCTTAACTAACTCCTAAGTGTCTAAATATCCTAACACAATAATCTATGATTAACAAGAAATTACCGCAAATCCTTTGCAGCTCATGAATTCATTAACCAAAGGCATCTTTTGATCTTCAAATTCTATAAATATTACTCAAGAAAGATGATAAGAAATAATGGAAACAAGATAAAAATAGTTTGGTATCACAACTTTCATGAACATCTAATGGTAGAAATGCCTACAATATATGCCCTCAGGCTTACAAATGAGCAACTCAATTGCTCCTCTAGATCTCTCCTCTCTTGGATCATGAATCCAACCCTTCTCTAAGAGCTCTCTCCTCTCTTAAATTAAAAATAACATCCAAATATCCTTAGGATGTCTAATTCCATCTCTTTCATTGGATTCTAATCCTTGGAGATAGGTGGCAACAATCAAAGAGACAAAAATCCAACAAACTGCTAATTTTCAAGAAATTGTTGGAAGTCATTAATGAATTGTTTCCACCTCACTGCATGAGGTATTTAATGGAGATAAAATTTAGGTGCAGGTGTAACTTGACATCTAACTAATCCATGAGAATACATTCAAACTCTCCTTGATAGCTTCCAACCTCCCAACAAGGCGACTACCCAATCAACTACGCAAAACAGAGAATTGGCAGCACATTATGTAGTGCATTGGTGTTTTAATTTTTTATCTCAATTTGAAAATGGAGTTGGTCTGAAATTTGGTCAGCAAGTCAACAGGGATATCATCTTCCTCCACAAACAATTTCAGAGAAACCCACTTCATATTTTCATTTTTATGATCAAATTGGTAACAGTAACCACTACAGGAAATTTCGTAGTGCCACTGTAAAACAGTTCTGTAGATTTTGTAGCGCCACTTATGTGTCTAATATATCTCTAATAATAACACGTTTTGAAAAATAGAGAGAGGTTTTTGTTATTTGATATTTTATGAAAAAAAAAACTCCTCTAGTTTTCAAAAATACCTTCCCATTTTTTCATAATACACATTTTAAGTTAGTCACTCAAAAACTGCAGAAGCGCAACGTGGTCTTAGAATAATCGTAGCTTGGTCTTTGAGAGGTTTTTTGGAGGCCTTCCCAAAATATTTTTGGGCTACAAGATATATGGTTGGAAATATTATGGTGTTTTCTACACAATGGAATCATCAATAACTACAAACGCCTTCTCAAAACCCCTGAAAAACCGACTTGATGTCAAGTTGTCCAAAAGTACAGGAACCCTCCCATAGAAATTGTATTTTGGGATATTATCTCAAATCATAATGCAATATTATGTGTTAACAAGTTGGTAAACCGAATAGAAGGGATGAGATTCCCCTACAACCATAGGTAACTTTTTAGGTATTTTGCAAATGGGAAATAGATTTTGTGGGACCAATTCACCCACTAGCAAAGAGGACAGGAGCAAGGTTAATTGTCACCTCGACAGAATACCTGACAAGATGGGTGGAAGAGGCACCAGTCAAATATTGTAGCGTAGAGACAACAACACACTTTATGTTCGAGCAAGTGATCACCAAATTTGGTTTCCCAAGGATTTTGATGAGTGGCCAAGGAACTCACTTCATTAATAGTACTATTAAAGCTATGATTGAGAAATTTGCAATCCATCATCAAAAGTGTACACCATATCATCCAAAAGAAAACAAAACCGTAGAAGCCTTTAAATAAATTCTTCAAAATGCATTGACAAATATCTGCAATTTCAATGGGGATGATTGGGACATAAAGATACCGAAAGTATTTTGGGCATGCAGGACCACATGCAAGAAGTTGATGGGAAAAACACCATTCATATTGGTATATGGACAAGAAGCAGTGGTCACGAAGAAGCAATTATGAACATGACAAAATGAGGCGCAATATAGGATAGGCTGAATCAACTGATGATCATGGAGGAAGATATAATCCTAGAAGGGTTCCACCAAGAAGTCTAGAAATCAAGGGAAAAATGTTATCATGAAAGACATATCAAGAGGAAAAATTTCAAGGAAGGAGACTTAGTGTTGAAGTATGACAGTAAATCCCTTCAACACCCAGGAAAACTCAGAATGCACTGGTTAGGACCATACGGAGTAAAAAATGTCACAGATGGGGGAGTTGTACAGTTGAACGATTTAGGAGGCATAGAACTTAGAGGGATGATCAATGGGAGTCGACTAAAGTTATACAAGAACAGTCGACCACCCGCAACTTGAAAGTCACTGTGCAGTATGTTGTTCATGAGATTACACTTAAGGCTCAAAAGGGTAATGTCAAGGCATCACAAATATAAAAGAGGGTTTTGAAAGGTGTTTTTTCTTCCGTTAATTATACAAGAATTAATCCTCAAATGGAACTAATGACAGAACAGGACATAGGTTGTAATTCGTCGTCTAAGTCGATTATAAAATCAAGTGATATGAGGGAAACTTACAAAACTGTTAAACAAAATGAGAAATCAATGAAAAAATAATCTTACCTTGTTCACAATAGAAGAAAATAGAGAATGCACCCCTTCAAACGATATAAGATACAGTAATCCAAGTAACTCACAAGTCTTGTATTTACTGATAGAAAATATAGAGGAAAAATTGTTTTCATATCAAACAATCGATTCAATGTGATTGCAGTAGCAATATTACTAAATTGCAAACACTCAATTATCAAGGAATAACATAAAGAAAACTAGAGATATGGAATACAAGAGAAGAACATAACTCAAACTGCATGAAAATTGGAATCCTTGTTTGCACTTGTATTAGTTCTCACAAAAGGAGATTTTCTCAATTACATTCAACAAGAAGCAGCCTATGTTAAGTCTTTAAAATATACATTTATACAAAATGGACTCAACCCTAGGTGGTTGAATTTCCCATAATTCAAAAACAATAAATATTACAATATGTGAAATTTGAAACGTTTCACTGCCATCTTCTTTGTCTCTTTGCTTGTTGGCAGAGAAATGTTTTCTTATTGTACTCTAGCTCGGAAACAACTGGTCTCTAATAATGACCCATGTAAGAGGAATATACACTTTGTATCATTTGTTCCAAGATGTGTTGGCTTTTCCTTGCTTGGTGCACTGAACGCATCTGCCCACGAACTACACCACAAACCTAGAAGGCTCTTTTGTATCATTTTCCTCAAGAGTATATAACTTATTTTCTATGTCAGGCAACCTATCTTCCATCCTCCTAGATTCTAGAGATACAGACTGTAGTTGTAGACTAGGATTGACTATCCATTTATTTATCCGAGTAAGGTCAACCTGTTCCAATTGCAGAATTTCGGCCCAGGATTCTTCCATACTTGTCTTGAAATCAAATTGACTTTTTACTATATCAATCAGTCCCAGGGATTCAGAGATATTGTCTCTTCCGATGTCCAATGATTCTTTGTCAAGTGCATAAAATGCTTCTTCACAAGCTTTTTTCACTTCCCTGACTAATATTTTACTTTCAATTATATTAGCCTCTCAGGTTTTAAGTATTATATCTCCTCGAGTTTGTTCTGAAATGAACAATCTAGTGACCCTGTCTATTTCATCCCTTGCTGCTAATAAGATGACCTCCTGGAAAGTAACTCTAGCTACAATAGCCTCCCTCTCTTTTATGAAATTATTACTTAAATATTGTTCTGCCAATCGATAATAATTTTGAATACCTTTGACTTTAGTCAAAAGGTTTTGGTGGGATGATCCCAGCTTCTCGTGTACTTCTAATGCTTGGGCTTGAAAATATGATATATCCACTACTTCATTGTCAGTCGACATTATTTTTTCTTGCAGTTGTTTGACCAACTCCCCCTATTGAATGGATAGTTATCTACTTGTCTGTGCATTTTTATGCATCTCATCAAGGTTGATCTTAAGTTTTTGAATCTCCTGCCTATCTTAGGCTCTAATATTCTCAAAACCTTTATTCATCTCACTTATGACACTCTGTTCCGCAGTCTTTACTTGGTTTTGCAACTGTCTTACTAGTAGAATTTTCTTCTTCAATTTCTCTTTTATATTCCCCACTGAATACTGGTTTGTTGTCGAAAAATATCCCAATGAACCTGCTACGTCTATAGAGAAATCTTCCTTTTCCAAGGCTTGTCCATCATATAGGACTCTATGCCTTTTGACATTCACACCCTCCTTTTGGTGTAATTCTCTTTTTACCACATCTCTCCTCTTCTTGTTGAAGAAGATGTCAGAAGGGGGCATCTCTTCCACCAAAATAGGCATAAGATATTATATGAATGCCACTTCGGCACTCGGGCTTCCTCTACTGGACTATAAAGGTGTGACAGATTGGATAGGGTTTCCTATCTCAGTGGACGGTTGTTTTCTAGCTGTTCCAGTAATTGATTTTTCTAGTGTGGACAGTGGTTTTTCTTCTCCCTTTTTTATCAATGCCTCAGCCTAAGCTTTAGTCTGATCATCTGGTGGATTTGCCAATGCGGTGCCCTCCTTCTGAGTCAAAACCTCAATTTTCTCTAAATTTTCTTGAGCATCCTGTCAATTGGAGCTCCCTATTTCTAGACTCTGGGTCTCAACTTTATGTGTAGATGGAGGTGTTAGGTTTTCTCCCTACAATACTTTAGGAAGGCTATTTCTTCGGTGCCTTTGAAAATTATAAAACTATACTAATTTGTCTGGAGCCAGAGTTTGGACTCGGCTCAAGACTTCCTGATAGGATCTAGATCCTCAGAATATCTCATCCTGTGGATATTCATGCTCGTATATTTTCAAATTATAAAAGGCCATGTGATTTTCCACAATCCTCTGAGGATTGTGTTTCTTCAATTCAATATTTACTTGTTTGATCTCTTCCAGGGCTGCAGCCTCTACTTTAGAGTGACCAAAATCTATCAGTGTGAACATACCAATCTGCAAAGGAAAAGTGGGCCACACCATTTTCTGAACTGCCTTTAGTTCCTTACTGATTCCACCAAGAACAGTTTTATGTGATACTTCACAACACACCAATCGATCTGGTAGAAACTTTGGTAAGGCATGTGGAGGAATCGAACAACCAAAAACCCTGATATAAGAGAAATGTTCTTCGATGTACCAATCTGCTATCTTCCCTAGGTTGGTCCCTATTTTGTCAGAAATCCTAGGAGGTGGGCATCGATATATAGCTCTATGCATCTGCACCACCACATAGTTGCAGATTTCGTAGAATAAATATTCCGCTTTATCCTCCCATAGCTTCAAATGATAAAAATGTATCGGCTCAGCACTGGTTGGATTCTAGCTCCAACTCATCAAAGGAAATGGTGCCAAAAAAAATTGACATCCATGATGTATTCTGACATGTAAAATGAGGCATGTTCCCCTTTGGCTTTTAGTGATTGATATTCTATAATCTCCCTAACCAAATTATCGGATAATATTTTGGCACAATCGAAGGAATACCCCTCCACTACTGTATGCATGATTACCACCCATGGTAATAAGAAATGAACAGTGTTTTCCTTCCCGTAGAGTCTACACATCATCATGGCTACACACATCATGTGAGGCTCTAATGAGGAAATAACATATACACCATGGGAGTCATCTCTAAACTTCTCGGGACATGAGCACCAATCCTTGATTAGGTCAGGCAGGTTCCTTCCATATTGCATGCATTCTTTCTTGTCAAAGTCCACTAAGAAATTGGCATTGTAAATGAAATTGGACACTAGAGATAATTTGTACATCACATAGAAATGATCTGGTCGGAAAGACCCAACTACGACTTTTTGCAAAATGTAGATGGTCCTGGTCAGGATATCAATGTTTTCCAGTGCCCAACAGATCATATCATTATAAGGTGCGAGACTAGGCTAAGCTGTTATTTTATGCAGCTCTGATTGAGAAACATTTTTATATCTTGTATCCTGGGTCCCAATATCCTCATCGTCCAAATCATCTGGGCAGTTGATCAATTCGTATTGTAGAATATCGAATACCTACGTTCAGGTTTTCATGGTGTCTTGGATTCTGGGTGAAGTGTCTGAAATGACGTCTATGTTTGGGTTAGATCTTTCACCAGACGCTTTAGCTACTTTCCATGGATCCATGGTATCACGCGCTCGACACAATGTTATCTGTCACAAGAAATGCACAAAATTGTTATCTTTAAAACTTATTGTTCTGTGAAATGCATAATGAAATTCAAACTTCAATATCCGTTTTCCCTTAATTTCATCGATTTTATAAATACCTCTACTAATGAAGTATTAACTTTCCTTAATGAAAACAATTTAGGTGGTCGTCTACAATCTTATTTGGAAAGATTGTCGTAGATTGATTATTAATGTCATTAATTTCTCATGGTTCGTGATTATAAGTTTGACAAACAATATTTGAATTTACCTGAGTCACGATTCAATGAAAAATTAATCACAAGATAATCCTCATTAGTGCCTCAATTAATCGCACTTATCGTTAAGTATATTTCAAAGTTTCATAGCTCAGGATATCCTATAATAGTTCAAGATATGACTTCTGAAACATGAAATCACGAAGTGATTCATTAATTTTAATCATGTTTAACCCTTTAAATAATCAGGTTTAACCTAAAGTATTTCGGGGTTTCAGACCTCGGGATATTGATAGTCGCTCGAGGCAGGATCCCTGAAATGAAAAATCGTGAAGTGATTAATTAATTGCAAATCATTTTTAATCATTAATTAACCCTTCTTAATGCTTAATACATTTCAGGAGTTCGGGCTTCGTGAATTAGGGATACGATAGATGTCGAAGGCCTGAAATCCGCAATCACAAAACTATCATTTGATTTTCTAATTGGGTTTTAGTTTCTTTTTAGGTATTTATCACTTCATTTATTTGGTTAATTAACTTCATTTAAAATTCCAATAGGTCACTTTTAGAAAGATGTGTTAGAGATTAGGGGGTATATGTGTGTGGTGACTAGGTTCTGTCGAATGCTTTTCGCATATTGGGGTTTTGAAAGAGAGACATGTTAACACACATGAAGTTAAAAACTTCTAAATCCAAACCTTTGAAGTATTCTCTAGGAGTTTGACCTCTTAATAATCAGGCGACTCCAAAATAACTTGAGAAAAAGGATCGTTCAATCAAATGAAAAAAATCATCAACGATGAGAATCAAGTGTGCTTTATTCTTATTTTAACTGGGAAAGAAATCTATTTAATGTCTAAAGTTTAGAAAAATATACATGTTTCAACATACGCTCCATCTAAGGATCGTGTCTTCCTGCGAGACACAGAAGAATAGTAAACCAAGTGCCTTTATTGGGTAAATGGAGTCATTATTGGAATTTTGTGAAACACATTCGGAAAAGGATCATTCTGAGAAAAGGATTTCAACCGAAACTTAGAAAACTTTAAAACAAATCGCACCATGACCTTCAGTTAGGCTATTTTAAATTCCTCTTTCTTAAAACTGTATTTGGATTTGCTTAAGATAATCAGAGTAACTTTAGTCGAAATATCAAGATTTGGTTGATTTCGTTCGCATCAAGGTTAAGTATATGTGTCATGTTTTATGGGGATCCCTCGTTGGTTCAGAGTGTAAATCTCACTGAAAAAGAATTATATGTCAGAGTATATCATGTAGATATGTATGAAAGCCACATAGATATCATAGATATTGCTTCATCGCCAGTGATCATGTTCAGTACCCCGATGAAGTTATCAACTTCTCCCATTAAATTTCCTTTCACCACTTTAATTAGAAATTTTTCATTTAAATGATGAGATGAGGGAAATCATTTAATGAATTTCCTTTCATCATCTCTTTTTGGACAAAATGGGAGCAATTGATTTTTTGAATTTATTTTCACCATTTGCCTTGGACTAGATGGGGGCAATCATTTTATGAATTTCCTTTCACCATTTGTCTTATATTTTAATACATGAAGTGGGGCCAATTAATATGTATGAAACATATAAGGGATGATATTTGTTTAAGATATTCAAAGGAAAGGTCTGTTATAATTTTTTAGTATAATCTGAAACTAATTTTCTCTCGACGTTCAATACATCCTCACCTATTGAGGAGGTTTTATAGGGAAATTTAAATTGAGGGATCAACCTTGAGTGAACTAATCAGTTTAAAACTAGATAAGATAGCTAAAGTTATTAGGATTAGCTTAGACATACTTTCTTTCAGTTAAGTTGAAAGGGATGTATAAATTTTTGCCTAACATTATTTTGAAGACATGTTTCTGAGTTTTTAGAGTTAAGGTGAAATCTTCTCTCTCTATGAAGACTAGGGAGAGGTATTGAGAATAACAGGAAAATAAAACTTAAGGATGGGAAGAATAAAACATAAATAGTATTCAAAAGATCGATTGTGACCAAGGCCAATCCCACACAATCTTGTTCATTGATTCTCCTATTTTCTTTAAGGTCTTTTTATTCTTAGTCTCTTTTTTATAAATATTATTTCATTTTTTATTTTAATTTTAATTTAATCAAAACTTAGAGAAGACTTTCAGGATTAGGCTGTAATTATTATATTTCTCTAGTTGTTGGTCAAGTGAAAATATTTATATGGATGAGACTTCTTTCATATTTAGCGAGATCCCCTTAAAATTTTATCTTGGTTCAGTAGGGTAGAAGCTCATACCTCAAATTTTCCTTATATTTTCAACCAAGAAAACCATGTATTTATCACCTGTTTTGAGAGAAAACCAATGTTCTGAAAAGTGGATGTTGTTTTCTGATACATCCTTATCTCTCAATTGTTAGCAAGCATTCTGCATAAAAATAAACATCAGAAATGTCAGAAACTTCTGAAGAAAAAGAAACGATAGGTGTTATTTTTTTCTTTTTTTTTCTTTTATGAAATTAACAAACCTGGCCATATTTACAGTGAAAGTAGAAACTCACCAAAGAAAGGAAAAACTGTAAACCAAAACATGAAAATCAAACCAGTATGTATAATGGGTATTTGGAATGTGTTTACTGCATGAAATGCTTCAAGTAACGCCTTTTGATAGGGGCATTAAGGATTTTCCCATCAAGGTTTTCTAATAAGAATGAATTCTTTCCCTCGGAAGCTACGATCCTAAAAGGTCCACACCATATGTGATCAAAATTTCCATGCTTTCCTCAGTCTTCTTTCCTAGCGTCCCACTTTAAAATCCCTATCTTTATCTTTTTTATCAAATAGAGCTTTCATGTTGTCTTGATATTTCTAAATTTTCTCATGCACTTCAGCCCTATTTCGTTGCACTTCAATTAACTGATTTATTCTTCTAGTAACATCATTAGGTTCTTCCTTCAAGCCTTGCCTGAGCTTCATCACAGGCATAGATTTATGGGGAGGACTATGTTGGTACCGTCCATCATTTATAAAGGAGACATTCTGATTGATTTCTTAGTGCCTATTCGGTTTTCCCACAAAGCGTATTTCAAATGAACATGCCAGGATTTCTTATTTTCAGTCAGCACCTTTTTAATTATAGTGATCAAGATCGTATTTGATGACTCAGCTAATCTATTTCCTTGAGGATAGTAGGATGTGAAATTTCCTAGTACAATATTGTACTTTTAAAAAGAAATTACCATTTCCATGGATTTGAAGGCTTGGGAATTATCAGTAACTATTTTCTGAGAACAGTCCAATCTAGATAAAAAAAAATCTTCTGAGAAATTGATCACCATTGAGTCCATATAATTTCGTGTTGGAATGGATTCTACCCATTTAGAGAAATAATCTGTGGTGGTTAGAATCCATTTATGTTCTTCACTTGAATGCGGATGGATTTCTCTGATAAAATATAGACCCCATTGTTGAAGTGGAGCTTCTGTCTTGACTAGCATGAAGGGTAGTGCAGAAATATTTTTTTTAACTGAGAATAACTGACAATAATTACAGGCTACGACTTTAGTATTCACGTCTGTAAATAACTTCGGCCAATAGTATCCATCTCTCAGGATTTTATAGGTCGTTTCCCTCCAGGCGTGGTGTCCTCCACACACCCCTTCATGAAACTCGTTTATAATGTTCTCTATTTATGATTCTATCAAGAAACTCAGTAAAACGCCTAGGGGGTCCTTCCAATACAATTGATTGTCAATAATACAGTACTTTACATCATGCAGCTTCAACGTTCTCACCTTGGAAGGAGTCATATCACTAGAAGACTGAAGAGTCAAGAGGTATGAAACTATGTCACCATACCAAGTTGAGGAAGAAAATATTTCTTGGATCAGAGTTGCAGGTATATGTATGTCAAATTCTTCTATGTTTGGGATTTCCCCATAAGCTTGCAGATGATTTATTCCAAGTCCTTTGAAATTTGATTTGGCTAATAGCTTAGCCAAGCCTTTTCCTTTGACTAGTTTAGTCAGTTTGACCGCAATATCAAACTCTTGAATCTTGGATAGCCATTGGCCCCTCCTTCTGTCACTATATGGTTGAACCAATATATCTTTAACAGAGCTGGTTGGTACGTAGGCAATTATTTTGGAATGCAGCATGTAAGTCCTGAAAGATTTAAGGGCTTTCACCATTGTGTATGCCTATTTTTCCGTTATATCATATCTCAAATTTGTGTCTCTGAGGATTTTACTAAAGAATTCTATCGGCTGTTTGAACCCCTCATTGTTCTTTTGTAAGAGCACGACTGCACTCGTATGTTCAGATGCGAATGAAAAGATAAAGAACTCATTCAAGTAGTCTGGGTTGGCCAGCACTAGTGCTTCTCCTATCATTTTCTTGATGCGTTCGAAGGATGCCTTAGCTTTGGTTTTCCATTTTACCTCACTGTCCTTTTTGAGCATATCTGTAATCAATTTAACAATTTTAGTGAAGTTTGGAATGAATCTTCTTAAAAACTTTATTTTTTCTAAAAAAGACTGGATTTTCTTTCTGTTCCTAGGAATATTTATTGCATCTATAGCTTCAACACTTTTTAGGTCAATTTTAATTCCTTCTCTAGATACTATATGGCCCAAGATTTTACCTTCCTACATTGCAAAATGATATTTCTTGGGATTTAGAGACAACCCAAATTTATGGCATTTCTCGAACGTTTGTTTGAGGTGTACCAAGTGCTCTGCATCTGAATTAGAAAAAATGGTTAAATCATCAAGATAAATAACAAAAAACTTATCTCTCTCACCGAAAAAGGCTATGTCCATTTCTTGTTGAAAAGTGGCCCCTGTGTTCATCAGACCGAAAGTACCCCATGGAGTGGTAAACGCAATTTTTTTCTTTATCGTCCTCATGGACTGCAATTTGATTGTAACCTGAAAATCCATCAATCATGGACATACCGTTAGCCCCTACCACGTTTTCCAAAACATGATCCATTTTAGGGAGTAGATAACTATTTTTAAGCGATGATCTGTTTAGATTCCTGAAATCCACGCAGAGTCTGATTTCACCATTCTTCTTCCTGACTGGGACTAAATTTTCTACCCACTCAAAATATCTAAGTGGAACAATAATATTTGCATCAAGGAGTTTTTTTACCTCCCTTTCTATTACAGGTAGGAGTATAGTATTTATCTGTCTGAGTTTCTGCCTGAAAGGTTTTATGCCCTGTTTCAAAGGGATTTTATGTTCTATAATAGTGGTATCATAAGTTTTCAATTCGTCATAAGACTAGGCAAAGAAATATTTGTATTGTTTGAGTAAATTGACATATTTACTTTTCATTTTGGGTGGAAGGTATTTAGATATTTTGACCAATTTAGGAGCTTCCTTAGTGCCTATATCACAATCTTCCACCTCTTTGGGCTGAGGTTGCAAGGTAGACTTTAGGGGTATGTCATCCTGATCAAATAATCTTTCTAAAGGAATTATAACCTTAGGAATCTGATTGTTTTATCACCAACATGCGATGGTTAGCGATCTTATCCAAGAAATTCTTAGGATCTTCATCTTCCTGCATGATCCAGGTAGGGTCATTCTGATTTTCCCAGTCAATGTGCGTTTCAGAAAATTCATCCACCATTTCTAGAAACTACTTGATTTTCTCATTGCCTTCAAAGACCTACCAATGTTGAACATTATTTGGTATTGAAGTCCTATGCCTCATTTCTATGTGATACTTTAGCTTCAGGACGGTAAGAGGCATGAAAGTAGTCGTTGCCTTCGCTAGAGAGTCAGCTTGTTGATTTTATCTCCTGGGAATATGATGAATATTAAACGATGAGAAAAAAAAATTGATCAAATCCCAAGCGCAGTTCTTATACAACCTTAGCCTTGGATGTTTGGCTTGATACTGTTGCCTTATCTGTTTTACAATTAATTATGCATCACCGTAAACTATTAGATTTTCAATTTTCAATTTCCTGGCAGCCTCTAACCCCAAGACAAGAGATTCATATTCACATACGTTATTAGTATAGTCAATGTCCCATTTCAATATATATGAGAAAGGGATAATGAATGCATCTCTAGGTGCCACAAACAACACACCAGCTCCTACTCCTTCCCAAGATGAAGAACCATCAAAAACAATTTCCAAAGTCCTACATTATTTACATTTTTGTTTGTTTTTTCTATTTTTTTTTATTTTTTTTCTTCTATACAACTTTCTTCTGTACATTCATCGAAGTAGTCATCAACTGATAATACACGGTTTCCTAGATATTGGTCGGTGACATATACCGGATAATTATTTGGGTTTTGTGGGTCAGTTACAGTATACTCCAACCTAGTTTCTCTGTATAGACAGGTGAACTGTCCACCAAAAATCAGGATTGTAGCATACCTCATGTTCAATTGAAGCGATCCTCCAAGTTTGGCACCCCAATACCTAGATAACAACATACCATACTTTGCAGGAACATCAGTAACGACTACATCCATGACAACTCTCTTCACAGGTATCTGTGCAAGATTAACCATGAAATATTTAATCATACCAAGGCACTTAACGTTTCTTGAATCAAAAGAATACAAATCTTGGTATGGTCTAGTAACCTCAAGACCCAGTTTTTCTATCAAAACTTTGGGAATCAAGTTTCGGGAGGCTCCGGAATCCAACATACAGTTATGGAGTAGGTGATCATGCAAAGTCAGTGTAATATAAAAAGGAGCGACGAGATCTTTAGAATTTTCTATATGAGAACCAAACATTATAGTGGGGTTATCATCTTCTAAATTAATAGTATATGCATGACTTTTAGCATCTGAGAAATTTATCATCTTGGCAATTTGTTTTCTATACATCAGATTTTTTGCCAGCTCAACCAGAGGTATAGGAATTTTAATCTTATTAATTTCATTTTCCAGATTGAAACTTCCAAATATCTTTTAGGCCTCTCTGGTTGGGATCTTTGTTTATCTCTTTTTCTTCCTATTAGTGTGCATTGCTTTTGTTTTAGCTATATTTTTCTTGGTAGTTTGCATTTCAGTTGTTTTTGTTTTGGCAGCTTGCGTTTCGACTAGTTTTTTTTGGCAGCTTGCGTTTCGGCTATTTTTGTTTTGGCATCTTGCGTTTTGACTATTTTCGTTTGGCAACTTACGTTCTAGTGGATGTTTGAATTGGGCCATTCATTTAAGGTCTCGACAAGATATTCTTCAATGGAGAAGTTGTGGAAATTTTATCTCTAGGCCTTAAGTTGTATTTTTGTTGAAGCTCGACCATTATAGAGTCGACAATTCCTTGATAATCAGACCCTCCCACATTATTTATACTTTCTTCGTTTCTAGAAAATGGTTCTTGATCTAAATACCTTTCATAATCTTGTTTGGTTAGGTGAGGTTCTTGGTAATTATCAATGAGGTTGTCTATATCTTCATCTAACCCCTCATAGTCTTGTGTATCATCAGTTTGCATGAAGTTTTCTATTTTAAAAAGGGCTTTGATTTTCTGATCCTCATTTTTTACTGGTCTCTGTAGGATCTGGGGGTTGGGATTCCTTCTGAAATATCTCTTAGAAAACAAATTAGGTTTAGCTTGGTCAAGTTCCATCCTGGAAATCTTGTCTGATAACTCTTTTATTATCTTATCCATGTCACCCATTTTATCCTTCGTAGACCTCCCAGATCCATAAGGTCCATCTTGTTCTCTGAAGTGTTTTGTTTCTTTGGCTCTCGTTTCAACCTTTTCTTTTAGTTTACCTGATGCCAGCATGTTAGACTCAATTTCGATGGCGTCGTCCTGCATTCTTGTGAGTTCAACAGATCTCCTTTCTCTCAAAAGTAGGGCAAAGTTGGGCTCGAAAGATCCTACAAAAGTTACTTTACCTGTCGGCTAGGAGGGTTTAATTTTGGCTGGAATTTTATGATAGAGTTTATTAAACCTTTGGATGAATTCTAATACTGATTCGAAACTCTTTTACCTCAGGTCCCCAAATTTTGTCAGATAATACAAATGGTCTTTTCTCTCTGCCCACTACCTTAAAAAGGCGGTTTCTAGCACATCATAAGATGCTATAGAACCTATCGGGAGCCCTCGAAACTAGATTCTAACTTGTCCTTCACAATTTTGCACCAAAATTCTCAAGTAAACATCCTCATGCTCAATGCATAGGATATCATTGAATTGGTCAAAAAAAATTATGTGCTCTATGGCAGTTAAGTCTCCTTCTCTTGTGAATTTCAGTAAGTTCTTCATATAATTTTCTAGTAAGTCATGAAGGATGGGGGGGAGGAATAAAGGATCGTATATGTCTACTACTTTTGCAAAAATCATAGGGGGTGGAGGTGGTGGTCCTTGACCACCTCCTCCTCCAATACCTCTAGCTCCACCTCCGACGTCACCTCCTCCAATAGCATCCATTTGATGTAGAGGTGATGAAATTTAGGAATTAAAGAGAGGGTTTTCGTAAACTTGAAGTGGCCCTTCAGCTACCTTAGGATGAAGAGAATGGGGTTATGGAAACAGACCAGTAGGAGACTGAAAATCTGAAAGGGGGGAAAATGGAAATGAGGATTGGGTTATTCGGACTTACAGGATATATAAACAGGAGAACCAATAGGAGTTGAATTAGGATATGAGATATACTCCTCATAGTTTCATGGAATCGAAACCTATACTTCGGGGACCCATGAAATATCAATAAAAGAGGGTATCGAAAATGACCATTTACCTTTACTAATAAAGGGGGAATTCAAATCGGTCTCGGCTTTTATCTCAGGTAAAACTAGTTCGGGGTTTATGATTTCGGCTTCAAGTTTATCAGTTGATGTATCTCCAAGGTGGATTTGCGGGTAACCTTCTTGTGAGATTGACTGTTCGAGTGGAACCTTATCATTGGTTTGCACATTTTTGGGTTGGTAAACCTTACTTGTGGATGCAACAGTCTTCTTGAGGTATCCCCTTTGTTTTAATAATTTTTCAGGGTCAGCTACAGGCGTAGTCTATTGATCATTTGGGTTCTTCCTAGCATTCTTTCTATCGAATGATAGTTTATCTATAGTGGAGTCGCCAAGTGAAGGATAAAATCCTTAATATAGTATTCAATCATTGTTCACTATCAAAGACAAAATATTTCCTTGTCATTTCTCCCAGGGGAAAATAACTTTGTTTCTCCATCCCCGAAAATGGCACCAAAATAGATGTTGTTCCTGAGATTACACTTAAGGCTCAAAAGGGTAATGTCAAGGCATAATAAATATAAAAGAGGGTTTTGACATGTTTGTTTTCTTCCGTTAATCATATAATAATTAATCTTCAAATGGAACTAATGACATAACATGACAGAGGTTGTAATTCGTCGTCTGAGTCGATTATAAAATCAAGTGATATGAGGGAAACTTACAAAACTGTTTAAAAAAATGAGGCATCAATGAAAAATGAATCTTACCTTGTTCAAAGTAGAAGAAAATAGATAATGAACCCCTTGAAAGGATATAATATATAGTAATCCAAGTAGCTCACAAGTCTTGTATTCACTGATAACAAATATAGAGGAAAAATTATTTGCTTATCAAACAACCGATTCAATGTGATTGCAGTAGCAGTAGTACTAAATTGAAAACACTCACTTATCAAGGAATAAAATAAAGAAAATTAGAGATATGGAATACAAGAGAAGAACATAACTCAAACTGCACAAAAATTGGAATCCCTGGCTGCACTTGTATTAATTCCCACAAAAGGATATTTTCTCAGTTACATTCGGCAAGAAGCAGCCCCTGTTAAGTCTTAAAAATATGCATTTATACAAAATGGACTCAACCCTAGGCGGTTGAAATTCTCATAATTCAAAAACAATAAATATTACAATATGTGAAATTTAAAATGTTTCACTGGCATCTTCTCTATCTCTTCTCTTGCTGGCAGAGACATTTTTTCTTCTTGTACTCCAACTTGGAAATAGTTGGTCTCTAATCATGAAATGTGTAAGAGGAATATACACTTTGTATCAATTGTTCCCAGACGTGTTGGCTTTTCCTTGCTCAATGCACTGAACGCATCTTCCCATGAACTGCACCACCATCTTGTAAGGCTCTGCTGTATCATTTTCCTCAAAAGTATATAACTTCTTTTCTATGTGAGGCATCCTATATTCCATCCTCCTGGATTCTAGACATACAGACTGTAGCCGTAGATTAGGATTCACTATCCATTTATTTATCTGAGTAAGTTCAACCTATTCCAATTGCATAATTTCAGCCTGGGCTTCTTCCACACTTGTCTTGAAATCAAGTTGATATTTTTCCATATCAATCAGCCCTAGGGATTTAGAGATATTATCTCTTTCGATGTGCAATGATTCTTTTTTAAGTGCATAAAATTCTTCTTCACAAGATTTTTTCACTTCCCTAACTAATATTTTACTTTCAATTATATTAGCCTCTCAAGTTTTAAGTATTACATCTCCTCGATTTTGTTTTGAAAGGGACAATCTGGTGACCCTGGTTATTTCATCCCTTGTTGCTTATAAGACAGTCTTTTAGAAATGAACTCTAACTATAGTGGCCTCCCTCTCTTTTATGCAAATATTAATTAAATATTGTTCTACCAACTGATAATAGTTTTGAACATCTTCGACTTTAGTCAAAAGGTTTTGTTGGGATGATCCTAGCTTCTCGTGTACTTCTAATCTTTGGGCTTGAAAAGCTGATATATCCACTGTTGCATTCTCGGTCGAGATTAGTTTAGCTTGCATCTTTTTGACCAACTCCCCCTGTTGAATGGACAGTTCTCTTCTTGCATGTGCATTTTTATGCATCTCATCAAGGTTGATCTTAAGTTGTTGAATCTCTTGCCTGTCATAGGCTCTAATCTGCTCAAAACCTTAATTCATATCACTTATGACACTCTGTTCCATAGTCTTTAATTGGTTTTGCAACTCGCTTACCATCAGATTTTTTTGCTTCAACTGCTCTTTTAGATTCCCCACTGAATATTGGTTTGTTGTGGCAAAAGCTCCCAATGAACTTGCTACGTCCATAGCAAAATCTGCCTCTTCCAAGGCTTATCCATCATATAGTACTCTATGCCTTTTGACAGTCACACCCTCCTTTTTGTGTAATTCTCTTTTTACCACAACTCTCCTCTTCTTTTTGAAGAAGATGTCAGAAGGGGGCATCTCTTCCACCAAAATAGCGTAATATATTCTATGAATACCACTTTGGCACTTAGGCTTCCTCTACTAGACTATAAAGGTGTGACAAATTGGATAGGGTTTCCTATCTTGGTGGATGGTTGTTGTCTGATTGTGTTTGTAACTGATTTTCCTAGTGTGGACAGTGGTTTTTCTTCTCCCTTTTTTATCAATGCCTCAGCCTGAGCTTTAGTCTGATCATATGGTGGATTTACCAATGCGGTGTCCTCCTTCTGAGTCAAAACCTCAGTTTTCTCTAAATTTTCTTGAGCAACCTATCCACTAGAGATCCATGTGTCTATACTTTGGGTCTCAAGTTTCTGTGTAGTTGGATGTTGGGGTATTTTAGGGAGACACAGCAGATCAAGATCGTGAAGACCAGAAGAGATAGTGTAAAGGTGCACACAGAGTGCAAGAGTGTGCTTGTTCATTTGATGGCAAACAGGTGGGCAAGGAAGATCAACAACAATGATGGCATGGAAAGATCAGAAGCCTAAACTCCATTTTGGAGTTTTAGATACCAGGAGTTGGAGGAGTCAAGAGTCGAGACTCTTCATCAAAAGAATCTTGAAGTTGTGAAATGCGAAACGCCGAAATATTGAAACAGGCACATCAACAAAGACTCCATTTCAGAGTACCGGGAGTTGGAGGTGTCAAGGAAACTCACGACAAGAATGATGAAATGCAGAAATGAGAAATGTCGAAATGTTGGACCATTGAGCTGACTCCATTTCGGAGTTCTGGATACCGGGAGTTGGAAGTGTCGAAACACTTCATCACTAGAATACCGAAATGTCAGAATGCTGAAATGCGAAAAACACCTTTTGGTGCAGGTTTCAGATACCAGGAGTTGGAAGTGTCGAAACACTTCACCACAGGAATGCTGAAATGTCGCAATGTCGAAATGAAAAAAACACCTTTTGGTGTAGGTTTCTGATACCGGGAGTTGGAAGTGTCGAAACACTTCACCACAGGAATGTCAAAATGTCGGAATGCCGAAATGTGAAAAACACCTTTTGGTGCAAGTTTCGAATACTGGGAGTTGGAAGTGTTTTAACACTTCACCACAGGAATGTCGAAATGTAGGAATGCCGAAATGTGAAATCGCTAAAGAACTTTATGGATAAATGCTTGGTCACAACTATGGCCATGTGAAAGAAGGAGCTTGCAAGTTGCAAGGCTCCATTTCGTGATCGAGAGTTGGAAGAGTCAGAGTGACTCGCAACAAATTCGTGAAACGTGAAATTGTGAAATGAATTTTTGAATAAGGATGTGGTCATAGCCAGTGGTCACATCTGTGAAAGATGGAGGAAGGAGATAGTGCAACCAAGCTCCATTTCAGAGATCGTGACTTGGAGAGTCGAGATGCTTCACAACAGGAATTCGCGACATGCGAAATGCCGAAATGCGAAAACACCTTTTGGTGTAGGCTGTGGTCACCACCTGAGGCCACATGTGAAAGGAAAGGTGAAAGGTGCCAAAGGCACGAGGATCAATAGGTTCATAGTGTAACTACTAGAAATGACTGATGGTTTCTGTTAGAGGACTCAAAGAGACTCCAGGGTGATCGCCAGAGAAGATGAAGAGTCTCAAGGCATCTGCCAGTGGAATGAAGACTATTAATAGAGGCGATTGACAGATGGAAGAGCATTGAAGACTGTAACTACAACAGAGAGGATGAGCTTGACTATGATAGAGAAGACGAAGAGTATCGACTGCTAGACAGGCTAAGGAATCTCAACATAACACCCACTGATGATGAACGCATGGGTATAACTGCCAGAAAAGCTGAGGAATTGCTATGATGATCAGGAAGAGGACTCAAAACGAGGAGAACATGCAGAACAGAGAGAGTGTGTTGATGCTCGAGGAGTGAAGCGGTGGCAATGTGGAGTGGCAGTGAACAACCCGATGAGCATAACCGTGGCACGGTGGAGAGCATGGATAAGCATTGTGCATATAGCATGCACAAGGTGCACAGAGACTATAAGAATGCAAAACAAAGAAGAGATGGGCATTATTGTTGAGAGTGATTCAGGCATGTAGAAGAAGGCAATGTGCAGCAGCTGAAATACACAGAAGAGGAATGGTGCATTGAATTGACATGTCGCATAGAGCATAAAAGGCAAAAGAACAGAAAGCGCAAGGCATGTGTGCAAGAAGACAGTGAGGAAGACAGAGAAGGGCAGTGTATCAGAACAATGATGAGACTGGTAAGTCATTGATGAACATTATATCACTGTAATAAGTTTTAGTAGGAAATACTGATAAACCAGGGTGGTAGGGAGGTGCTAAAGAGGATTGTTGCCCTCAGAGGTTCAAGTGGGTTCTTGAACACAAGGAGTTGTAGCTTCCATCTAGTTGTATCAAGAGAAACTAGGGCAGTAGGGTGGTGCAAGTGAGAACTTTTGTTCTCTATTATACAGGTTGGTGCCTATGTGACTGGAAGCTAGTGCTTCCATCCAGTTGGTGCTGGAACACTTAGGGAGTTGTTACTTCCTTCTAGTGGGTGCTAGAGAAACTAGGGAGTTGATGCTTCCTTCTAGTGGGTGCTAGAGAAACCAAGGAGTTGGTGCTTCCTTTTAGTGGGTGCTAGAGAAACCAGGGAGTGGGTTCTTCCTTCTAGTTGGTGCT
>JASDQU011403000.1:16726-40945 GCA_032191745.1 Picea mariana | reverse complement strand
CATCCTATTAGGGGGAGTTTGTATTGATTGAATATCTGATACCTCCAAAAAATACTGCAACAACTCAGGGGGAGCATGTTTTTTTTGATATTGATGTCAAAGGGGGAGAAAAGAATAGGTCTGGGTGCCTTTGTTTCCGTCAATGCCAAAGGGGGAGATTGTTGGCATGTTTTACAGGAAGCTTATGCTTGTCATTGATGGAAATTACAGTAGCAATGATGGCTTGAGTACAGGTACAATGTGCTAGGCGGGCACCAAAAGTATTTTGGGGAGACGCTGTAGAGCAAGCTTGTGAAGACAAAAAGAGATAGTGCAGAGGTGCACGTAGAGTGAAAGAGTGTGCTTGTTCATTTGATGGTAAACAAGCAGGCAAGGAAGATCAGCAACGATGATGGCATGGAAAGATCATAAGCGTAAACTCCATTTCAGAGTTTCGAATACCGGGAGTTTGGAGGAGTCAAGAGTCGAGACTCTTCATCACAAGAGCCCTGAAGTTGAGAAATGAGAAATGTCGAAATACTAAAACAGACACATCAACAAAGACTCCATTTCAGAGTACTGGGAGTTGGAGGTGTCAAGGAAGCTCACGACAAGAATGACGAAATGCCGAAATGCGAAATGCCGAAATACCGGACCGTTGATCTGACTCCATTTCAGAGTTCCAGATACCGGGAGTTGGAAGTGTCGAAACACTTCACCATAGGAATACTAAAATGTCGGAATGTTGAAATGTGAAAAACACCTTTTGGTGCAGGTTTCAGATACCAGGAGTTGGAAGTGTCGAAACACTTCACCACAGGAATGCCAAAATGTCGAAATGCCGAAATGCAAAAAAACATATTTTGGTGTAGGTTTCCAATACTAAGAGTTGGAAGTGTCGAAACACTTCACCATAGGAATGTCGAAATGCGAAAAACACCTTTTGGTGCAAGTTTCAGATACCGGGAGTTGGAAGTGTTGAAACACTTCACCACAGCAATGTCGAAATGTAGGAATGCCAAAATGCGAAATCACCAAAGCACTTTATGGATAATCGCTTGGTAACAAATGTGGGCATGTGAAGGAAGGAGCTTGCAAGTTGCAAGGCTCCATTTCATGATCGGGAGATGGAAGAGTCAGAGTGACTCACAACAAATTTGCGAAACATGAAATTGCAAAATGCAGTTTTGAATAAGGATGTGGTCACAGCTAGTGGCCACATCTGTGGAAGATGGAGGAAGGAGCTAATGCAACAAAGCTCCATTTCGGAGATCATGACTTGGAGAGTTGAGATGCCTCACAATAGGAATTCGCGAAATGTGAAATGCCAAAATGCCAAAATGTGAAAACACCTTTTGGTGTAGGTTGTGTTCACCGCCTGAGGCCACATGTGAAAGGAAAGGTGAAAGGTGCCAAAGGAACAAGGCTCAATAGCTTCACAGTGTAACTGCTAGAAACGACTAATGGTTTCTGTTAGAGGACTCAAAGAGACTTCAGGGTGATTGCCAGAGAAGATGAAGAGTCTCAAGGCATCTACCAGTGGAATGAATACTGTTGATAGAGGCGATTGACATATGGAAGAGCGTTGAAGCCTGTAACTACAAAAAATAGGATGACCTCGACTATGATAGAGAAGACGAAGAGTCTTGACTGCTAGACAGGCTAAGGAATCTTAGTATAACACCCAGTGATGATGAACGCATGGGTATAACTGCCAGAAAAGATGAGGAATTTCTATGATGATCAGGAAGAGAACTCGACACGAGGAGAACATGAAAAATAGAGAGAGTGTGTTGATGCTTGAGGAGTGAAGTGGTGGCAATGTGGAGTGGTAGTGAACAAACCGATGATCAGAATCATGGCACACTGGAGATCATGGAGAAGCATTGTGCATATAGTATGCACAAGGTGCATAGAGACTATAAGAATGCAGAACAAAGAAGAGATGGGTGTTGATTTTGAGAGTGATTCAAGTGTGTAGAAGGAGGCAGTGTGCAACAACTGAAATACATAGAAGAGGAATGGTTCACTGAATGGACATGGCACACAGAGCATAAAAGGCAGAAGAACAAAAAGCACAAGGCATGTGCGTAGGAAGACAGTGAGGCAGATGGAGTAGGGCAGTGTAGCAGAACAGTGATGAGACTGGTAAGTCATTAATGAACATTATATCACTGTAATAAGTTTCAGTAGCAAAGATTGATAAACCAGGGTGGTATGGAGGTGCTAAGGAGGACTGTTGTCCTGAGAGGTTCAAGTGGGTTCTTGAACATAGGGATTTGTAGCTTCCATCTGGTTGCAGCCAAAGAAACTAGGGTGGTAGGGTGGTGTAAGCGAGAACTGTTGTTCTCTGTTATACAGGTTGGTACCTGTGTGACTAGAAGTTGGTGCTTCCATCCAGTTGGTGCTGGAACACTTAGGGAGTTGTTGCTTCCTTCTAGTGGGTGCTAGAGAAACTAGGGAGTTGGTGATTCCTTCTAGTGGGTGCTAGAGAAACCAGGGAGTTGGTGCTTCCTTCTAGTGGGTGCTAGAGAAACCAGGGAGTCGGTGCTTCCTTCTAGTTGGTGCTAGAGAAAATAGAGAGTTGGTGCTCTCAGCCAGTTGTAGCTTGAAAAATAGAGGTTGTAGCATCACAATGAGTTCGAGCTCATATGTATGATAATGTATGGAATGTAAAGATTACTTATCATACCATGATTCATAGGTTTTTACTCTTTATGGGTTTCCTTAGGAAATATATGTCTCTGTATATTTCATATGTGTGACTAATGTCGAATGTTCTATTACTTACCTCCATGCATTATTGTGATTGTCATTAAGTGCTCTGTAAAGTGTTTAAAATAAGAATAGTTGTTTAATCATGGTAACAAATGATTCACCCCCCCTCTCAGTTGTCCAACACTAGAGGTGTTAGGGTTTCTCCATGCAAGACTTTAGGAAGGTTATTTCTTTGGTTCCTTTGAAAATTATAAAACTCTGCTAATTTGTCTGGAGTGAGAGTTTGGACTCGGCTCAAGACTTCCTGATAGGATTTCGCTCCTCAGAATATCTCATCTTGTGGAGAATATTCATGCTTGTATCTTTTAAAATTATAAAAGGCCCTGTTATTTCCCAGGATCCTATGAGGATCGTGTTTCTTGAATTCAATATTTACTAGTTTGATTTCTTCCAAGGCCACGACCTCTACTTTTGAGTGACCAAAATATATCAGTGTGAACATACCAATCTTCAAATGAAAAGTGGGCCATACATTTTTCTTCACTTACTTTAGTTCCTTACTAATTGCACCAAGCATAGTTTGATGTGCTACTCCACGACACACCAATCGATCTGGTAGAAACTTCGACAAGGCATGTGGAGAAACCGAACAACCAAAAACCCTGATATAAGAGAAATGTTCTTCATTGTACCAATCCTCTATATTCCCCAGGTTGGTCATTATTTTTTCAGAAATCCTAGTAGGTGGGCATCCATATATAGCACTATACATCGACACAAACACATAGTTGCAGATTTCGTAGAAGAAATCTTTCACTTTATCCTCCCATAGCTTCGAATGATAAAAATGTATCGGATTAGCATTGGTTGGAGTCTAGCTCCAACCCATCAAAGTAAATGATGTCATAAAACAAACAACATCCATGATGTATGCCAACATCTAAAATGAGGTAGGTTTCCCCTTGGCTTTCAGTGACTGATACTCTTTAATCTCCCTAACCAAATTGTCGTATAATATTTTGGCCCAATTGAAGGAAAACCCCTCCGCTACTGTATGCATGATTGGCACCCATGGTAATAAGAAATGAGCAGTGTTTTCCTTCCCATAGAGTCTACACATCATCATGGCTACACACATCATGTGAGTCTCTAATGAGGAAATAACATATACGCCATGAGAGTCGGCTCTAAACTTCTCGGGATGTGAGCAACAATCCTTAATTAGGTCAGGTAGGTTCCTTCCATATTCCATGCATTCTTTCTTATCGAAGTCCATTAAGAAATTGGCATTGTAAATGAAATTGGACACCAGAGATAATTTGTACATCACCTAGAAATGCTCTAGTCGGAAATACCCAACTATGACTTTTTGTGAATTGCATATGGTCCTAGTCGGGATATAATTTTTTTCCAGTTCCCAACTGATCATATCATTATAAGGTGCGAGCCTAGGCCGAGCTGTTATTTTATGCAGCTCCAATTCAGCAACAGTTTTATATCTTGTAGCCTGGGTCTCAGTATCCTTGTCTCCTGAATCATCTGGGTAGTTGATCAATTCGTACTGTAGAATATCGAATACCTGCATCCAGGTTTTCATGGTGTATTCTCTTCTGAGAGAAATGTCTGAAATGACGTCTATGTTTGGGTTAGAGCTTTCACCATACGCTTTAGCTACTTTCTATGGAGCCATGGTATCACGAGCTCAACACTTTGTTACCTGTCATAGGAAATGCACAAACTTCTTATCTTGAAAACTTGTTGTTTTGTGAAAATGCACATTGAAATTAAAACTTCAATATCTGTTTTCCCTTAATTTCATCGATTTTATAGATACCTTTTCTAACAAAGTATTAACTTTCCTTTATGAAAAATATTTAGGCAGTGGTCCAAGATCTTATTTGGAAAGATCGTCGTAGATCGACTATTAATGTCCTTAACTTCTGGTGGTTCACAATTATAAGTTTGACAAACAATATTTGAATTTACCCGAGTCACGATTCAACGAAAAATTAATCATGAGATAATCCTTATTAGTGCCTCAGTTAATCACACTTATCGTTAAGTATATTTCGAAGTTTCAGACCTCAGGATATCCTATAATAGTTCAAGATATGACTTCCGAAACATGAAATCATGAAGTGATTAATTAATTTTAATCATGTTTAACCCTTTAAATAATCGTGTTTAACCTCAAGTATTTCGGGGTTTCAGACCTCAGGATATTGATAGTAGCTCGAGGTAGGATCCCCGAAACATGAAATCGTGAAGTGATTAATTAATTTCAAATCATTTTTAATCGTTAATTAACCTTTCTTAATGCTTAAGACATTTCGGGAGTTTGGGCTTCATGAATTAGGGATATGATAGATGTCGAAGGCCTGAAATCCGCAATCATGAAACTATCATTTGATTTGCTAATTGGGTTTTAGTTTCTTTTTAGGTATTTATCACTTCAGGTATTTGGTTAATTAACTTCATTTAAAATTTTGACAGGTCACTTTCCAGAAAGATGTGTCAGATATTAGGGGGTATACGTGTGTGGTGACTAGGATCTGTCGAACTCTTTTCCCATATCGGGGTTTTGAAAGGGCGATGTAATATCTGAAAGGACAAGCCATGTTGTAATCATGTTTTGTAAATCATGCTTTGTAGGCTGTTGAGCTGAGTATTGATAAGCTGGTAGGCTTATGTGTTTATTAGGCCGGAGAGCCTAAGTGTTAAAGGCCAGGAGCCTGATTTTGTACATGTAATTATGCACATTATTAATAAAAGATAAACATCTCTACGTGTGGAGCAACCACGATGAATGAGTGATGGGGAACTAAGTTTCCACAAAGCCTAGGTAAGGGAGAGAGGGATGAAAGGTAAGAAAGAGGGGCTAAGCTTGGGGGCTTAAGCCCTTGGGAATAATAATTTTTTATTATTCCAAAGTACTGTGTAAATGTATATGTTTTGTCCTAAGTTTCTGGAGAGGAACGCATGTTGATGGAGCACGTGAAGCTTCATGGGAAACATGTGTCGACCCAGGCGCATGCAGTTAAAATCATAGGAATAAGTCATGTTGGGAGTTCTACATTTTCTCCAGCCATCACCTAAGTCCGGGGGTTGGACCTTCCAATTCGCCATCCTTCATCTAAACTCGTGATTGTCCATGATCGAACTTTGTCTAGTGTTGTTTTCATATCCCTTACCTGGACAGTTCAATCCTGTGTGTAAGATCTCTGTGCACCCTTACACAATCTCGAAACCATAACTGTGATTCCATTATGTGTTGCATGATTGAGAAGCCTGAATTTTTTTGGGTTGTGTTGTGCTATCTCAGTGGGTTGTTGTGGCAGCATAGTTCCTAACCATGTGAGTTTGTTTCCATTGACTGTGCGTTGCTAAGCCTTGCTATTTTGTCCTCACTATGATGGAATTGGTCACAAGAATAGGTTTCCAAACCTATGAGAAAATATCTCCAGGTGAGAGATTGTGTTGAGGAAGTAAGAACTCTTGTAAAGGGCACAGAACTCTGAGACTTCCAATCTGGTATGTTGTTCAAGCCCAAGGAAAGGGAGGTTAGCAGCCGAAGGACTATCTTGGTGACAATGAAGGTGTATACTCCTAGGGTGGGACTGGAATGTGGGGAATGAGAGTCTATGAGAAGTGGGCATAAGTGACTCCTAGGATAAAATCCTTCCTCTGTAAATGGGTGTCTTCCCGTTGACCTTGCCTAGCCTAGGATTCCCTAACTAGTGGAGCTTAGTCCCGACTCGGGGGTGACCTACTACTGAGAGTAATGAGCAGTGTGGTCTAAGGCTGGGAGGTTCATGGAATGTCTACATGCAGTTGATGAATTACATATAGTTTCAAAGATAAGTATATGCATGTGTTTAAATTCATCTTTTAAATGCATGTCTGTGATGCTTGCAATATTATCATGTATTTTGTTGCAATGATGTTTATTGTTGTGCATATGAATTATTGATAATGTCATGGATTATGTATGCTAGCAGTAATTATTTGATTACTATGTGTTAATGTATTGAATTTATTTAAATGCATATTATATAAGTGTTATTCCATAGTAGCATTACTCCTGATGTGGGTTGACAACCTCGAGGATGTTACAGTATGGTATCAAAGCTTTAAAGGGATAAAGTCATAAGTGTTGGTAGCATTTCTCGGCCTTTGGAGGGCAGGGGATGTTACAATTTGGTATCAGAGCCAAGGTTTTCAACGTTGAACCTGGATGGGCTAGATAAGGGACCATTGGAGCCAAGGTTTCAGGTAGAAATTGTGTCTAGAGGGACTAATTTTGAACCTTAGATTTTTTATGAGTGCCAACGGGTTGCTTGGTCGTGTTATAAAACTGAAGTCGGTGTGGTATTTGGACACAGAGAGAGAGAGAGAGCGCAATGCATGAAGTGTTGGATCCGTTGGATCTGGTCGAGAGGAAAGGAGATGCCTCATGATCATCAGATCTGGAGAAGGTACAGGAGAGTTATCCTAGAAACCTTTCGGGGATTCGACTATCGAGAAAAGTGAGATGTGATAAGGCCTGAACTCTCAATGCCTGAAACTCCGAAGTCCCAAAAATATCTACATCGTAGATAGCAATGAAAGAGCTTGACCATAGGATCAAGCGAAGGAGTAGATCCTGATTTCAGATATCGATAAAAGAAAGATGTGTTGATGCACAAACTCCCAATGCCCAAAACTCTAAAGTCTCCAAACAATCTACACCATAGATCAGAGGAAGAAAATTGACCATTGGATCAAGTGGAAAGTAAATCGCAATTTTGCGATTTTGGCTATTGAAAAAAGTGAGATGTGCGGACGCACAAACTCCTGAAAAGAAAAGTGAACATGGTAGGACACGATGACATTGTTGAAGGTGATGTGGACCCTCCTAAGCATGCCATGTGCCACCATGGTTGTTGGAAACAACTGTGTGACGTGGGCTCGAAGGGGATAAAGTAAATCAAAATTTCAGATGTCAAAAAATTTGGAGGAAACAAGTGTGGGAACCTCTGAGTTCCGAAGTCCCGAAACCTTGAAGTCCCAAAGTCCTGAAACTTTGATGAAGGAAGGACCATAGTGGATTCCAACCATTGGATGTTGTGTACACATGGACTGTTGATCCACCTGATGTCACGAGTTCGGTAACCAGAAATCGATAGATAGTGATCTAGCGTTTGGTCACAACCTGTGATCACATGGGATGGGGACTAAGAAAGGGGGTTCTATCACCCGAAAGTTACAGAGCTGAGCAGATCTCAAAAGATTCATGAAGTCGAAACGTTTTCCTAGAATTGGGTTGGTTTTGAATGTGTGTAATTTGTTAAGGAAAGATGGCTTGACAAATTCTGGTTGTCTGCACGTTGGGATTGCATAAGTTGATGAGGGCCAGAACCAGTCAGAGTTGTCACCGAGTGAAAAGAAATGGAAGAGGCGTGAATTGGCTCCATTTTAGTGAACGAAAGAAAATGAATGGATGTCAACTTGGGAATCGAAGGATCGAACTCCAATGGGCACAGAAATGAGATGGATAAGGAAGGGCATATGATGAAAATTATTGAAAGATTGCAGAAAGATGCCCAGGCGCGTTGAGATGATAGCAGAAGGCTCAAGAAAACTCAAGATAAATAGGGTGAATTCAACTTGAAGTTGTTGTGGAGCCTAGATAGGATTGGAAATAAATTGGAAAAAGAGAGCGACACAAGAAAAACAGGGAGTTGCATCACCCCTGAGAGGAAAAGAATATCGAGGAGTGTTAGCGGACATCGACATCGCTCCCCAAAGAATTCCAGTAAAGAAACACATGGTATTTCAAGCCCATATCCTACCAGAAAGAATATGAGGTCTGGAGTGGACGAACTGAAAGGAGAAATGAATAAGATTAAGCCTCCCACATTTGATGGAGAACACCAGAAGGAAGGAGATGTCGAGACATGGCAGCTAGGCATGAGGAAGTACTTCCAATTGCAAAATTATTCCTCTCATGTTGAAGGAAGAATTGTGATGTATCAACCGAAAGGAAAAAACATCCATGTGGTGGGATCAGATTGTGCAAGTGCAACACATTAGAGAGAAAGATATCACTTGGAAGGAATTCAAGAGGTATTTCGAGAAGAAATATTTGACTAAAAGATATTATGACATAAATATGAAAGAGTTCTTTGAACTCAAGTTGGGTAGCATGACTATTGATGAATACAATAGAATATTTTTGGAATTGTTGAAGTATGTTTAATTCATCAAGGAGGAGACTGTCAAGATTCAGAGGTATCTAAGTGGATTACCACCTTCTATTGGTGGCAAGATTCAGTATGATGACCCTAAGTCTATGGAAGAAACAATAAGAAGAGAAACAACATAGAGAAAATCCTACCTTCTAGAAGGCTTGGGAAGACAAGAAGAAGTTCAAGAAGGAACATAGGCAGAAGGGAAACAAGCCTCCCTTTTTCAGAAACAGTCCTCAAGGACAACCATCTTTTAGAGAGCCCAGAAAGGTTGAAGTGGGTGGAAAATTGCCAAGGAAAACACCTATGGAGTGTTGGGGTTGTAAAGAAAACCATAGGTACAGAGATTTCCCCCACATAAATGATAAAGCAAGAGTCATCCACAATGTTCAACAAGATGAAACAGTGGAGGACATGGGCAGTATAATGCCAAGGATCTACGCAGCCTTAGACAACAAGCAAGTTGAATTTCAATCGCACATGATTGAAGTGGAAGGTATGATTAACAACTGACCACTTACTGTTTTAATTGATTCAGGGGCTAGCCATAGTTATATAGATCCTAGATTTGTGGAAGGTTTTCATTTATCAAGAAGCAAACATGAAAATTCTTGGTTAGTGCAGCTGGCTACAAGAACCAAGAGGAAAGTCACTGAGTTGGTTAAGTATTGTCCTGTGGACATGAAAGGGTTGAGCACGAAGGCTGAATTGAATATTCTGCCTTTAGGCTCTTATGAATGTTTAATTGGGATGGATTGGTTGGACCAGCACTATGTCCTCCTGGACTATTGTAACAAGGAATTTACTTGCCTAGATAAGGAGGAGAATCAGAAAACAGTCCTAGGAATTCCAAGAGTTGTAGTTGTCAGAGAAATTTCAGCATTACAACTGAAGAAATGCTACAGGAAAGGTTGTCAGTTGTTTGCAACCCATATGGAGGAAGCATATAAGGATGAGGTCTAAAATATTGGATACCATGTGGTACTAAAAGAGTTTGAAGATGTATTTCAAGAGGTACCCGGAGTACCTCTGAAGAGAGATATCAATTTCTCTGTAAATTTGATGCCTAGAGCAGCCCCAGTGTCGAAAGCGCCTTATAGAATGAGCACACCAGAGCTGAAAGAACTTCAATTGCAGCTTGAAGAGCTTCTGAGGAAGGGGTACAATTGCCCAAGTGTCTTGCCTTCGGGTGCCCTGGTTCTATTCATGAAGAAGAAGGATGGAATGTTGAGGTTGTGCATTGATTTTCGGCAATTGAACAAAGTAACTATCAAGAACAAGTATCCTCTGCCAAGGATTGATGACCTCTTCAATTAGTTGATGTGAAAATATTTTTGAAGATAGATGTCAGATCGAGATATCACCAGGTAAGAATAAAGGATGAATACATCAACAAGACCTCCTTTAGAACAAGGTATGGTCATTACGAGTTCACAGTGGTGTCGTTTGGGCTATCGAACGCACCTTCTATTTTTATGTGCTTGATGAATGGTGTGTTCAGGGACTATATAGAAAACTTTTTCATAGTCTTCCTCGATGACATTCTGGTGTATTCCAAGTCAGAGGAAGAGCATGAACAACACTTGAGGATGGTGTTGCAAGTGCTAAGAGAGCACCAGTTGTATGCCAAGTTGAGAAAATGCTCATTTTATCAGGAACAGATCCATTACTTGGGGCATATTATTTCAAAAGAAGGGATCGTCATGGATCCTGAGAAGGTTGAGGCAATCAGAGAATGGTCAGCGCCAAGAAATGTGGAAGAATTTCAATCCTTTATGGGTCTAGCGGGATATTACAAAAGGTTTATCGCAGGGTTCTCGAGGATAGCTCACCCTATCACTTCTTTGCAAAGGAAGGAGAAGAAGTTTCTGTGGACAGAGGATTGTGAGAGAAGCTTCCAACAATTGAAGCAACTGTTAACCAGTGTTCCAATCCTAATGGTAGAAAACCCAAATGTAGATTTTGTGGTATGCACCAATGCATGTAAGGAAGGTCTGGCAGGAGTCCTCAGCCAAAATGGATTCGTAATATGTTATGAGTCTAAAAAGTTGAAAGAGCACGAAAATAATTATGCCACTCATGATTTGGAGTTGGCAGAAATCGTTCATGCTCTGAGGAAATGGATACATTACCTCATGGGGAGGAGATTTGAATTGAGAATAGACCACAATGGTCTAAAATACTTGTTTGACCAACCCACCCTAAATGCTAGGCAGAGTAGGTGGCTAAATTTTCTATGTGAATATGACTTTGATATCAAGAATATCAAAGGGAAGGAAAACAAGGTGGTTGATGCACTTAGCAGAAAGGTGCACAACTTACATGCTACAACCATTAGCATGTACCAAATTGATATAAAGGGCAGAATTTTGGAGGTTGCAAATACAGAATTGCAGTACAGATATTTGGTAGCAAAGCTACAACAAGGTAATATGCCACAAAAAGTGGAGATTTATAAAATAGGGGCTGATGGAATAATTATGTACAAGAACAAAATTTACGTACCTAATGTCTAGGACTTGAAACATATAATTTTGCATGAAATGCATAATGTCCCTTATGCAGGGCACCCTAGATATCAAAAAACTGTGGTAGCAGTCAAGAGCCATTATTTATGGACAGGTATGAAGAAAGATATTTCTGAATACATCACCAATTGTATGGAGTGCCAGAAGGTTAAAGCTGAGCACATGCACCCAACATGGTTGTTGCAACCTTTACCCATTCTTGAGTGGAAGTGGGAAGTGGTGACAGTGGATTTCATCACAGGATTTCCCAAAACAGGCAAGCAGCATGACTCAATCATGGTGGTGTTGGACAAGCTTCTGAAAGTTGCCCATTTTATTCCACTAAAGACTACTCATAAGGCAGTAGATGTTGCTGATATTTTTATGAAGGAAGTGGCACGATTGCACTAAATTCCCAAGACAATTGTGTTTGACAGAGACCCAAAATTTACCTCAAATTTCTGGAAGGGTTTATTTAAGGGATTCGAAATGAATCTAAATTTCAGTATAGCCTACCATCCTAATTCGGATGGGTAGATAGAGTGGGTGAATTGAGTGATAGAATACATACTAAGAATGTATGTGATGGACAAACCATAGAAATGGGAAGACTACCTACACTTGGTAGAATTCGCCTACAACAATGGGTATCAAGCATCATTGAAGATGAGCCAATTTGAAGCACTTTATGGAAGAAAGTGCAATACTCCAGTAAGCTGGGATAATCCAGCTGGCAGAACAATAGTTGGGCCAAAGTTGCTCAAGGAAATGGAAGAGAAAATGCTAAAAAATAAGCAGAATTTAAAAGTTGCCCAGAATAGGCAGAAAATTTATGCGAATAAAAACAGAACCCGTGGGGAGTTTAAAGTGGGTGACCATGTTTTCCTGAAAGTGAAAGCTAACACAAGTTCCCTAATGCTGGGAAATTGTTCCAAGTTGGCAGCCAGATTTTGTGGGCTATTTGAAATCCTAGGAAGGATTGGGCCAGTTGCATATACGCTTGCATTACCTGCATCCATGATTGTACATAATGTGTTTCATTGCTTAAGAAATATATACCTGATGCTAATCATGTTATCGATTGGAAAGTGATTCAGGTGGAGCAAGAAGGTGTCCTGCAAGTGCATCAAGTGCGCATATTGGGCAGGAAAAGCAAACAGCTCTAGAATCAATCTATAGGTCTTGTAAAGGTCTAGTGGACCTGGTACGGTCATGAGGATGCGACATGGGAGCATGAGGATTCTATGCAGGCAAAATACCTGCATCTTTTTGAATATTTTGAAAATCATGTGGATGTTGTGTGAAAGTTGCACTAAGGATAGTGAAAAAATAAGGGGAGGGGATTGTAATATCCCAAAGGACAAGCCCTATGGTAATCATGTTTTGTAAATCATGCTTTGTAGGTCGGTGAGCCGAGTATTGATAAGTTGATAGGCTTATGTGTTTATTAGGATAGAGAGCCTAAGTGTTAAAGGCCAAGAGTCTGATTTTGTACATGTAATTATGCACATTATTAATAAGAGATAAACTTCTCTGCATGTGGACCAACCACAATGAATGAGTGATGGGGGACTAAGCTTCCAAAAATCCTAGGTAAGGGAGAGGGGGATGAAAGGTAAGAAAGAGGGGCTAATCTTGGGGGCTTAATCCCTTGGGAATAATAATTTATTATTATTCCAAAGTACTATGTAAATGTATATGCTTTGTCCTAAGTTCCTGGAGAGGAATGCGTGTTGATGGAGCGCATACAGCTTCATGGGTGACATGTGTCGACCCAGGTGCATGTAGTTAAAACCATAGGAATAAGTCGTGTTGGGAGTTCTTCATTTTCTCCATCCATCACCTGAGTTCGGGGGTTGGAACTTCCAATTCGCCATCCTCCGTCTGAACTCGTGATTGTCCATGATCGACCTCTGTCTGGTACTATTTTCAGATCCCTTACCTAGAAAGTTCAAGCATGTGCGTGAGATCTCTGTGCACCCTTACACAATCCTGAAACCATAACAATGAGTATGTTCCATGTTGCATGATTGAGAAACTCGAATTTCTCTGGGTCATGTTGTGTTATCCCAGTGGGTTGTTCTGGCAGCATAGTTCTTGATCATGTGAGGTTGCTTCCATTGACTATGCATTGTTGATCCTTGCTATTGTGTCCTCACTATGTTGGAATTGGTCACAAGAATAGGCTGCCAAACCTGTGAGAAACTCTCTCTAGGTGAGAGATTGTGTTGAGGAAGTAAGAAATCTTGGAAGGGGTCTTGTAGCTACTACAGAACTCTGATACTTCTGGTCCGGTTTGTTTCCGAAGGCCAAGGCAAGGGAGGTTAGTAGCCGAAGGATTGTCTTGGTGACAGTGAAGCTGTATACTCTTGGGGTGGGACAGGCATGTGGGGAATGAGAGTCTGTGAGCAGTGGGCATAAGTGACTCCTAGGATAAAATCCTTCCTCTATAACTAGGTGTATTCCCGTTGACCTTTCCTAGCCTAGGATTCCCCGCCCGATGGAGCTTAGTCCCAATTCAGGGGTGACCTACTGCTGAGAGTGATGAGAAACACAGTCGTAAGGCTGGGAGGTTCATGGAATGCCTGCACGCAGTTGGTGATTTACATCTAGTTTCAAAGATAAGTATATGCATGTGTTCAAATTCATCTTTTAAATACATGCATGTGATGCTTGAAATATTTTCATGCATTCCATTGTGATGATGTTTACTGTTGTGCATATGAATTATTGTTAATGTCATGGATTATGTATGCTATCAGTAATTATGTGCTTACTCTATGTTAATGTATTGAATTTATTTAAATGCATGTTATATAAGTGTTATTCCGCAGTAGCATTACTCCTGACATGGGTTGACAGCCTGGAGGATGTTACAGTATGGTATCATAGCTTTAAAGGGATAAATTCATAAGTTTTTGTAGAATTTCCCAGCCTTTGGAGGGTCGGGGATGTTATAAGTAACATGTTAACACACCTAAAGCATGAAACTCTGAAATCCAAACCTCCGAAGTATTCTCTAGGGGTTTGACCTTTTAATAATCAAAAGGCTCCAAAATAACTTGAGAAAAAGTAACGTTCAATCAAATGAAAAAAATCATCAATGGTAAGAATCAAGTGTGCTTTATTCTTATTTTAACTGGAAAAGAAATCTATTTAAAGTCTAAAGTTTAGAAAAATATACATGTTCCAACACAGTAAAAAACAAAAACAAAAAAGATATTGTACAAGACATCAAAAGATAACAACAGAGGCATAGTGCACCAAAAATAGAAGGAGAATGCATGCTCGACAATGCTAGACCGATGTAGAAAAGGCCAAAGGTCACTACAAAGAGGAAACAAGCGGGAAAGGAGGATACGAAAAAATAAGCACCAACTGATGGTAGCTATTGGAACTAAAATCCAGAAACGACTGATGAGACACTACATTAATCGCGCCAACTGGCGACAGCAAGGGAAATCAATGGCAAGTACGAGGGAAGCGATGGTTCAATTAAAGCATAATTGCGCTAACATCTCTGACAAGCTTCACATGATGTCGATACAAAGAAAGAACACGAGAGAGGAAAGGTTATTGTGAAATCAGGGAGGGTTCAGAGCGATAGAGAATACAAAGAAAAGAGTGAAGGTTGCAGAGGTTGTAGAGGCCACTGATCTCGGTGAATGACAACTTTACCACCATGGAACCATCCAAACAGGGCAAATGGAGCTAGACTGCCAGACAACCCCGAAGTAGAACCAGGACACAATCGCAACCATAGGGAAGAAAACATCAACCATCTCATCCCTAAGAAGTTGTCAATGTGGACAAAATCTCGTCGCCTGATACAACACTAGGAATCCCCACACTCATTGTGGAGGAAACATAATAGAAAACACCAACGAGCATGGAAATCAATATGTCGAAAGAGGGATAGGACCAATAGGATGAGGATGCAGGAAACAAAGTACAACCCAAAAACCTTGTAGCAGCCCCGAGAGTCAATGGGATGGCTCCATATCAGGAAGAAACCACCGTGCCAGAAATATCAAAGAAAACCATGTCAAAACAACCAAAGGAGAGAGCATTGGAAGATGTCACTCACAAACCAGAGGAGTCTATCGAAGGATGAACAATGTAGGCTAGAACCTTGAGTCATCCACCACAGTGAAAGGGAAAGCAGATGGTACCTAGGTCACCACGCAGGAAACCCACCACATCCATTGTCTTGTCACATATTCCGGAAGGGGTATGTGTTCAAAAAAAATTGTTAGGCCACATAGAGAAATTGAAGTACTCATACCATGATGTAATGGACACGGAAAAGTTCCCATAGTTCTCCAAGAGAGTCTACCTATAGACTGTGGGTAAGGACCCTTTGGTCAACCAATTAATCAACCATTCCAGTGGGCAGTGGGACTAGCCAAGACCGGGATTCTAGGTCTGTTGGACCTACCACATTTTGGGAGGGGCCAATATGAAAAAAACTACCTCAAGCAGTTGATGGAAGTCACACATGGCAGATACCTATGGCTAGAGAAGCTCATCTTCATAGACGTAGAGTTCATCGCATACATCATAGGGCTGCAATCATAGGGGGAGGATCCCACACATGTAATACCCCAGGCCGAGCCCCATGAAATGTACTCATGTTTGTAGGCTGGTGAGTCGAATGTTGATAAGATGGTAGGCTTATGTGTTATAGGCTGTAGATATTGGATGCTTAGGCCAATAAGCCTAATTTTTTTTTGTATATGTAATTATGTAGATCATTAATAAAATTACCCATCATTGTGTGTAGAATGACCACGAAGAAAGAGTGATGGGGGACAAAGCTTCATTAGGTAGGTAATGGGATGTGACTGAGAGGCTAGGAAAGAGGGGCTAAGCTAGAGGGCTTAACCCAAGTGAATATTATAATATATTCCTGAAAAATGAAAATATTAAAGTGGGGGGAAATAAACCCAGCTATCCTAAGTTCTTGGGAAAAGGAATGAATTATAAATGGAGTGCATGCAACTCCAGGAAGACAGGTGTCGAATTGGCCGCATGCAGTTAAAGCTGGAAAGTTAGCTCATTGAGGGGGTTCACTGCTCATTCTCCCATTCTTCACCTAACTCATTTGGCCTCCATCGTTGACCCCTACATCTTTCATGCACCTCTGAAACCAGTAACTCAGGAAGCCGACTTGTGTTTTCTGTGAAGCCCATCATATATGTACTTTCCAAAACCATGTTGTGCCTTACCGAATTGTGGTTGTTGCCATCCCCTAAGCTATATTGAACCTTTTTTGTTTTCCTTACCTTACTAGAACTAAGCTGAAAGTGGTTGAAGAGGCAGGTTGTCAGGCCTGTGAGCAGCTCTCTCCAGGTGAGAGAGTTTGTTGGGAAGTGATTTTCTTCTAGAGAGAGTCCAGCACCAGCTATGGATCTCTAAAAATTCCTGATCTGACCTATTGTTGAGACCTTGAAAGGGAAGTGGAGCAGTCGATGGACTATGGAACAATGAAGGTGCATATTCCCGAGGTGGAATGGGCATGTGAGGAATGAGAGTCCATTAATAGTGGACGTAAGAAGTCTCTTGGAGAGAATCTTTCCAGTTGCACTATGCAGTCTCCTATAACCTCAACCTAGTCTAGGATTCCCTTGCCCTGGGTGGAGCTTAGTCCTAGTTCGGGGGTGATCCACTGTTGAGCATGATGAGAAATGTGGTATAAGGCTGGGAGGTTCGTGGAAGGTCTGCACACAGTTGGTTGATCTCAATTAAAAGATAAGTATTCATTTCCCCTGTTCATTCACATGCTATGTATTTATATATGTTGTTACATCTATGGTTTTGTCTGTATTATTGCATGTATGCTTTTATGGTTAATTCTACATTAATATGTGTATGGTTATAATATTTCATCTGTGTTCTTGTAGACACAGAATGTTTAGTATTATTTCCGCATGAATAAGTAGCATGAACAGTGTATTGTAATTGTTAAGCTGAGAAAAATGTCTGCAGTGATGTTGCCCAGCTTGGTGGATGGGAACATCACAACATGGTTGTTGAGGACAAGATATGAATTGATCTTACTCAATAATTTTCAGACTTTACTTGGCTAAAGTAAAGTAGACAAGAATATCACCCTATTTTTATAGCCAACAAAAATATATATCCTAACTCACAAGTATTAATTACAAGTTCTTAGGCTAGTCTTTTATCAACAAAAAGCTTGTTGGAAATTCACTTTTTATGTATTTTTCTGAAAATATCAGTTGTTGAAATAAATGTAATAACATAAGTAAAGACACCAAGATCATAATCAATGTAGATGAGACATAAAGAAAACCCTTATTTCATTCCAATTCACAAAAGAGTCATTGTCTTTACAAAACTTCACATAGAAATCTTGGACCAAAGTCAAACTTAGAAATCCCCGATGGAACATACAAAAGGACCTCTGACAGAAAACCAAAACTGGACTCTAAAAGATGGATCATCTTGCCACATATTGCTACCCACTCAACTCTGCACAATAGCCTTTATTAGTCATGAAAGTTAATTCACAAATAGACAAGTCTACACATACTATCAAAGATAGATCAACACCTCTAAAGAACAAGTGTATGAATAATTTGATTCAGCCTTGAATGTTCATGTCTACAATAAGACCCTGCTATCACAGAAGAGAATTAGGCTATGATGAATATATGAGTGAATGAAAACTAAACTGTCTCAACATAGCTCAAAGATAAAACTTTAGCATGCTTTGTGCTTCTATCCTCCCCCTGTTCCTCTCCTTAGTTCATCTTTTAACAATTTAGAATTGGTTAGAGTAGTTGAACTAACTTATTAGTTAAGCTAACATAAGGCCTTAACTAAATTTAGTTAGGGGGAGCAATAGTAATTATAATAAGGATCATCATTAAATAATAACGAATAGGTGGGATCCCTTGTGACTCCCTTTAGTTCATAACCATCCTAACCATCATAACATAATCCATTAGTTGTGCCTCCCATCAACATATATACTTTTGGCAATTTTAACTCATGAAAGTTGAAATTATTTCAAAAATAATACTTCATATATTCAAAATAAAACATGCTCTCAAAAATCCCTAAAGTCAACCTATCATTGCGAGGCTTGGAAAGGAGACCTTGAAAGCCTAGGTAGGGCTACTTCCTGCCCAATCCAACCGAATAATAATGCACGTATAATCGATTATAAAATAGTATCTTTGAATAGCCATGCATGACAACTCTTAAAATATGAAATAGATTTGGCTCAGAATGTATCAGGATCATGCAATCCAATCCATACAAATTGTTTTAACGTTAATCAATGAACAGGGGGGTGGAAAAAATGTTTAGGGATACATGAGGGGTTTGTAATTAAAGAAAATATGATATAATGAAAGGGAAGACATATGGTGACTTATCAATGATAACAACAATCAACTGTAACCAAACCAATAAACCTCACTGCAATCCACACAGAAGTCTTCCATTTTTATCCAATCTAACATAGAATCTTCCTTAACTGTGATCAATATCAGAACAGGGGGTGAACAAAATGAATATGGGATATGTGAAGGGTTTATAATTAGCAAAAAATGAGATAATGAGGGGGGGGAGGGGGGATGTTTATTGTTCATGATATTAATCAAGCAATCCATAACATATTTGTAGTAAGGAAAATATGCATAAACCAACAATCAGATGACTGAGTAATAGTTCCTGTACATTTGCCTAGTTTCACTGCCCATTAATATCCAACACAGTGCCATTACAAAATAAGTATTTCACACACTTTGCAAGAGGTTATGTCCCTTTTATTTGTGTGTTCTGCATTTTATAACAGTCAACAACAACACTCATTCCCAATCTGTAACCTTTAACATCCATCAATGCCATACAAATTCCAAGTCCACATCTATATTTTCAAGTAGTGTTTCCCAAAAAATAATAATGGAGTCTCTACAAAACCAATCAAGATCTGTAACGATACTTTCCCATACATATATATGCAGTAGAAAGATCAAAATAATCAAGACCCCACATGCCATGCCTGAAAGGAAAATGTCTATAAAACCAACAGTCATCATTTAGACACGGGCTATGCCGAAGCCAATTTCCGAAACCCTATAACCAGGTCATTGTGAACAAATATCTTAGTGTGACTTAAAGCTTAGCCAAACATCCCCCACAACTTTCATCAATAGTAATCAATTGCAAAAAGACAACCTCACTTAGAATTCGGGGGTATCACTAGGCATACAAAAAAAGCCCTCCATATTATACGCGTTGCACAACTATGAAGATTCCACAATGTCATAATTCCCATAACCACACAGCAATATATAACCATGACATAACTCAAAAACTTTAGTCTAGGCCATCTATTAAGTCACTTGTGAGTGACCAAGCTGCACACATTCAAGTGTAATCTACCAATGACAAGAGGTGCAATAAACATATCCAAACCAAACTTCTAATTCTCAGAACATCACCTACACGACACAACATGCGTGAACAACACCAAACCTCTATGACTAATTATTGGAAAATGTTTAACAGGTAGCGTATGCTTGTCATTGATGGCAAGTACAACAGTGAAGATGGCATGAGTATAGGAAGAATGTAACAGATGGGCATCAGAAGTAGTTTGGGAAGACGCTGCAGAGAAAGCTCTATAAGATCAGAAGAGATAGTGCAGAGGATGGTTGCATGCTTTATAGGCAGTATGCGCTTGTCATTGATGGTAGGATCAGAGTGTGCATTGATGGAAAAACATGAACAAAGTAAGCTCAGGAGGAATTAGTCCAGAGTCGAATGTAGTGTGTAGGTGTGCACCAGGGATGAGGTTAACTCATGGCTAAAGCTCAAGGGAGAAAGCATACTTAGGATCACAGGAAGATCAAAGGTTGAGGCCTTTGACACTTAGAAATTCTTCCAAGTAAGGAGGATGTGTAAGCTCGGAGGAGAAGCTCCAGTGATCGTTGGATCCCATCCCGAATTCCCGAAGACCGACAGATCTCAATGTAGACAAGAGGAGTGCGTAGATATGGAGGATAGATATCAGGCGTTAGATCTGAGCGCAGGGTCCGACCACCATTGGATCGAGAAGAACTTGCATGTTCTTTAAGGTGCAAGGAGTAGAGGGCACACAAAATCCTGAAAGAAGGAGGACTGTCCATCTTCAGGCAGGACACGTGGACACAGATCAACATTTCACTAACTGGAGAGTCAAAGGAACGGGGTTCCCTAACCTCTCGAAATTGAGATATGCGAAATCACGACTTAACCACAGTCGTCAGATCAAGATGTGATCTGCACCATTGATCCAACTCCATTTCGGAGTTTCGCAGATTGAGAGTTGGAGATGTCAAGTAATATCAATCACAAGAATCATGAAATCACGATATGCAAAATCACGATGTAATCTAAGCCATCAGATCAAGTTTTGATCTACACCATTGATCCAACTCCATTTCAGAGTTTCGCAGATCAAGAGTTGGAGATGTCAAGTAATATCAATCACAAGAATCCCGAAATCGCGATATGCGAAATCATGACATAATCTGAGCCGTCGGATCAAGGCTTGATCTGGACCATTGATCTCAGTCCATTTTGGAATTTCGCAGATTTAGAGTTGAAGATGTCAAAGAATAATAACCACAGGAATCCCAAAATCGTGATATGCGATATTGCGATTTAATCGCAGCTGTCAGATCAAGATGTGATCTGGACCATCGATCCGACTCACGTCAGCAAACCACGTCAACTAGGAACACGTGGCACAACCAGGTAATGAAAAGTGTCAAACTGATTCAACATTTCAAGCACATGTAAGTCACAAATTAGGGTGACTCATGGTAGGTATTCGACACGTGTGACGTCAGCAGGTTTACACCTCTTCGGAGTTTCGGAAATTGGGAGATAGAGATGTCAAGAAACTCTCAGCATCAAGAGTCCCAAAATTCCGAATTGTGAAACGCCAAAATCCCTTCAACCATCCATCTTTGGGGGTTATGTGGACCATTGATCCAACTTCCTTTCGGAGTTTCATGGATCGGGAGTTGGAAGCATCAAGAACATTCACCACAGGAATGTTGAAATCGTGATATGCGAAATCGTGAAATGATCTGAGCCGTCAAATCAAGTGTTGATTAGGACCATTGATCCCATGCCATTTCGGGGTATCGAGGATCATGACTTGGAGATTCGATATGCCTGATCTCCAGACTCACGAAATGCAAAATTACGGAAGCGCCTTATGCATAAGGCTGTGGTCATTGCCCTTGGTCACATCAGCAAGAGATGGAGGAAAGAGCTAGAGCAACCAAGCTCCATTTTAGGGATCGCGACTGGGAATGTTGAGATGCATGGTCACATGAATGACAAATTGTCGAATGCCGAAATGCCGAAATGAATGCAAAATCCCATGGATTCAATCCAATGGTGCAGGTGAATTTGAACAAGATCGAAGGGCTATTGTAGCACGTCGTAGTATAACCACTAGAAATCATTGATGGTCTCTGCTAGAGAATTCGAAGAGACCTCTGTGTGATCACCAGAAAAGATGAAGAGTCTCTAAGATTCGTCTAGTGAAGCAAGACAATTGTTAGGGGGATTGACAGATGGATGAGCATTTAAGCCTGTAACTGAAACAGAAGGCATAAGCTCGACTGTGCCAGAGAAGATGAGGATTCTCAACTGCCAGAGAGGTTGAGGATTCTTAGCAGAACACCCAGTGATGTTGAATGCGTGGTGGGAACCACCAGAGAAGCTGAAGAGTCACGATGATGATCAGACAGTGCACTCGAAGTTGTGGAGGAATTTGACGCGGAGTGAGCATGTAGAGGCATTGCGAATATTGCATGCACAAAGTCAACAAAGACTATAATAATGTGGAACAAAGAAGACATAGGGGTGGTTTTGATGTAAGAGAAGAGAGAGGTTGACAAGGAGGAGAACGCAGGAGAAGAAATGCACAGTCGAGGAATGGTGCATTGGAGGGATATGCAGCTTAGAGAATAAGAGGCAGAAGAGCAAAAAGTGCTAGAGGCATGCAGAAGACACTGATGCAGACAGAGCAGAGTAGTGTAACAGAACAACGACAAGGCTGGTAATCCATTGAATAATTTTATATCGCTGCAATAAGTTTCAGTAATAAAGATTTTATTATTTAGGGTGGTTGGAAGGTGCTAGGGAGGACTGGTGTCCTCAAAGGTTCAAGTGGGTGCTTGAACATAGGGATTTGGTGCTTCCTTCTAGTTGGTGCTAGAGAAACTAGGGAGTTGGTGCTAGAGAAACCAGGGGGTTGGTGCTTCCTTCTAGCAGGTGCTAGAGAAAACAGAGAGTCGGTGCTCTCAGTAAGTTGTAGCTTGCAAAAATAGAGGTTGTAGCCTCACAATGAGTTGCTACTCATATGTATGATAATGTAAAGAATGTAGATAATACTTATTATATAAAGAAAAGGAGGTTTTTACCCTGTATGGGTTTCCTCGAGAATTATCTGTCTCTGTCTTTCTTATATATGTGACTGATGTTGAATGTGCCTTTGTTTATTTCTTTGCATTATTGAGATCATCATTGAGTTCCTTGTAAAGATTTCAAAAGAAGCATAATTGTTTAAGCACGGTAACAACTGATTCACCCCCCCCCCCNTTGTCCAACACTAATGCCAACCACTATATGAACATCATAAGCACCATTCTAACAGTTTCATAGTAACGAACAATTCGGCTATGTGGTAAGGGAAACAATAGGCCAACAACCGTGATCACGGTGTATACCACGAACCAAAACGAAATTGACAGAGGCCCTTTCATAACAAAAAAATTGGTTATTTGACAACAGGCTGGTGATTGTGACCCTTAGAAGTGAAATTGGCAATGAAGGGCTCATGCCATTTTCACAGAGGTATTGTCCAAAAACCATGCTAACATGACTAATATATGAATCACGGACGATCCTGTATTCGAAATAATAGGCCATAATAAACTTAACATGCCCGAAAAACTTCTTATGCAACTCTGGTCTAGAGGTTTTATGGGTTTTCACAGTAGCCTTCGCAGGAAGGATGGGGCACCGACTATGGTGGAAATTTGGGGCTAAAGGCACGCGCTCAAGGAGGACCACGATGCTTATGAATGGGAGGCATTTCCTCGACAGGGTTGGACAGGGTTCTAGTTAAACCCAGGAAAGGCAAAGACAATCATCCAATCATCCTTTTAAAAGAAACCCATTAACAAACGTAGTGGAAACAAAATTATCATCCAGGAAGACCATGAACTCCCAAAAATTATATGTAGAACCATCGATTTCCATTAAAATCCTGAACCACACATTTGCAACACTCAAGAAAACACAAACCTAAGCCAAAAACATTTCATAACCAGAGTGAAGTCAAGAATGGCCAAAAGAGACATACCTGTCAATCGAAAACCTTAAGACGAGGAACGGTCAAGCCATTTCACCCTGCTAAAAATCCGGAGTGTGAACACAATTGCCAGATCAAACAATATTCCGATGAGGGTGGAGACCAAAGGGAAGGGTAAAGGTGATGTGCAGTAAATGCAATTCACCTCCACCCACATCACAATTACTCCATAGTACATGCCAACGAGATCCCCATTAACACCATTAATCCACCAATGCATCGATAATATCAACACATTAAACCATAACATAATAAAAGTTCCACAATTCAACCATTGCATCCTTACCAAATGCACCACCCATGTCATAACTCAAATAAATCGCTTGACAACTATACAATAGAATCATCACTAACAACGTAATCACCATAAAAAAAC
>JASDQU011403000.1:3793-16715 GCA_032191745.1 Picea mariana | reverse complement strand
TTCCATGAGCCACCGAGGTTCATAGCACATGCATATCAGCTATCGATTACATCAATCCAATGCATAACCATTGTATTCTCTCCTTGCCAAAATGCGCCACTAAATTTTCCACCATATGCATATCAAATGTAACTTAACAATATTTCATAGCCATTTTCTTGTTAGTTAGGAGTTAACCACTATCAACAAGAATTTTCATCCATATAGTATCGCAAAACTGGGTTTCTTTTGTACTAGATATAGTATTTTGTTTTCCTCAAAATTTCTTTTTCAGATTTTCACTAACATTTGTTGTGCAGGCGCGAGAAGAATAAATACCATAATGAATAGCAGGTTGTAGTATCATTAAAGAACAACATCCCAAAGTTTAACTAATGACAACCATATTCTCATCAACTGTGTAAACCCTTGCAACTCATCATCATGAAATGAACAAACCTGATCTTTAAAAGTCCAAGAGGGTCCCACCTACTAGCATTATTTAGTGTTATATAATAATAGGCTTAGCAACACTTTGCGGGTGAAATTACGTTGACGTTTTCAATCATCAACAAACTGGCAACTCCACAGAGAAATTTGTTTTCAATAGATTGGAACTCAAAACTCATGGTTTCATAGACCAAGAATAGTAATCTCAAGAACACGTGACTTTAATGATTATGCAACAAAGGGGAAGTGAGCGGATTAAAAGGAAAAGTGACTGGGAATTTAGGAATAACTCCTAGAAAAATGTTAGGCATGAGGGGTTTTACCGTTGTATGCATAATCATTTGTCTGTAATATTATCTCAACTTAAAATGGGGAACTTAGATATTTTCTCTTAAGATCTCGATGGATGAAGAATTGGCAAGAAGAAGAAAGAAACCACCAACTCTTTATATGACAACGGTGAAAAAGAATATAGCAATTTCCAAGGGTCCTTTAGAGACAACATCATAACAGTTGTGTAAGCTTGATTGTTATAGACTAAAAATGCTTGTAGGAGTGTCACTGTGGAAAACATGATCCAACATCCTAATTCAATCACTCTAAAAGATGATAAAGACCAAAATCTAACTGAAATAATAATGCAGAAATCAAAACAACAACAGTAAATATATAACCATTCAGAAGCCTAAAATAAAACTTGACTTAGAAAGTAGAAATAAAAGTGTTGTAAGGCAAGAAAAGAGCACAAAATTGGGAAGTAGAGCTAAACTACTAGTATACATATTATTACCATTAGAAAAAATATATTCATGCTGGCCCCTCACAATATTTCAAATGAGCACTGCTAATGGTGTGGGAAAACATTTGTCTATGTAATCCCTTTAAACTTTATGAGTCAGTGTCCAAGACAGAAGTAATTCGGAAATGGCCCAACACTTGAAATCCTCATGTAGCTATCATCCCTTTGATGGATACGATTAAATCATCGAGATAAGAATGGATACTAAACAATTTATCGAAAGTTGTGTGTATAGACCTTCTCAAGGCGATACTTGTACCAAATAAGACAGAGGGCAGGCAATTGTAAGACGTAGTATCACAATTAGTAGTGAAAGTGGTTTTGTGATAATTTGTCCCTTCCACCTTGATTTTATTGTAACCAAGGAAACCATCAAGTAAGGGCTCCAAGTATAAATCTACGATCTGTTGCTGAAACATTTCCATACTGAGAGGAGGGAAATGATTTCTTATAATTGCTTTCCTGAAAGTTCGAAGACTAGTGCAGGTCCTAAAATAATCAGGGGTCTTCGAAGCAGGTTCCCACTTTGAAACCCCTTCATGGTGGACCGAAAAAACCATTACAGTCCTTAAGAAATCTCCCAAATCCCTTTGAAAGTTTGTTTTCAGTGCAGAGTTAACAAGTTTCTATTTTTGCGTAGCTATTTTCATAGGACGTTGAACAAGACCTGGATCAAAACCACGAAGATCCACATTAAACCAAGCAAAAACCTTTTGAATTCCACCCAATAACCCAGCAGACCTCATCTCTCCTTCTTATTTTTCTTTGTTTCATCCAACACTCAAGGAAAACGAACTCTCAAGAGGGATCAAGCCTTCAAGAATTTTGTTATTTTCTACATATATAATCTCCTCATGCTTGAGAGGTTCATTTTGAATGACAACATAATTTCTTTCATCGTTAGGGATGGCTTTCCAAGGTTCTTCGTTATCAGAAATGTATGAACAATGTAGATATTGGAATGCACAATCAGGCCAGTGAGGCAAGATCTGCTGAGTAGGAGAGGCTATGAAGACAGCTAATCGATCAGCTATAGAATTCAACTCTTTCCTAACATGAGTGATGTTAAAATATAGGAGATTCGAGACAAGTTCCCAAACTATTTGGGAATATTGTTCCATCAGCTTGTTGCTAGCAGAGCATGTCTTACGTATCAGGTTTACAATAAGCTCAGAATTTTCGAAAACTGAAAGGTGGCCACAACCAATATTAAGGGCATTCTCAATGCCTAACAACAAAGCTCTGAAATCAGTGGCATCATTTGAGCAAGAAAACTCTAACCTATATGACAAATTATGAATCTTTCCTGCAGGGGTAACCAAGACAATACCAACCCGTTAGCCTCATTAGAATCTGAACAATTGAAGTGCATATGTCACAATTCGTCCTCTAAATCAATTCTTTCCAGAGGAATGTCATCCTCTTCAGCGAATATGGAATACACTCCTAGGTCTTCTCCGATATAGTTTACACTAGATTGTGGAACATTCTCTATGTAGGGTGAGATCCTTCCTTCTCTAAGGACTATGATATTCTTTCCATTCCGAGGAATGGATAGATGTGTCCCATTGAGCAAGAGGTATCCACCTATTAGGGATTGCCCATATCTCCCAAAGATAATTGAGTAATTTCTTACAGGAATAACAATCACCTGAATGTTGAGAGTTGTTCTTGTCTCAGGATGAGCACATACAACCAAGGTTACATCCTTAATCTCACCTATGGTTGTTTGTTGTAGACTATTATAGGAGAGCATGCTTCTGGCATTTTTTTTTTGTACAAGACAAGCCTAGTTCTTCCATAATAATCTTCGACATCACACTTGGGCCCAAACCGCCATCCATGAGGCAACAATGGGCAATTTTATCCATGATTTTTACAAAAATATAAAAAGGGGGATTTTTTACAGGGTATCTAAAATTATGTACACCTACTTTATTTTCAGAATAATCCTCTTCATCTACCTCTTCGAAAAGATTGGATACAACAAAAGATTTTCCTTCCATGAATTGTTTCAGATGCATCTGTTGTTCAGGGACGGAAACCATGTCTAAGAGGGTTGCATCTACCTTAATGTTGGGAAATTGATTCAGGATATTGTATTTGAAAGAGGGGGGAGAGGGAGTGATTCTTTGACTTTCAGAAATTTTAGGAGCCTGGGGTGCAACAATGTTTGAGGATGAACTTGGGCTAGAGGAACTGCGAGGAGGGTCAAAGTTTCCCTTTGGAGCATAGGCTTTGTTTCTAGTGTTGATGACCATGACATCTTTAGCTCTAAAAAATCTAGGAAAGTGATAGTGGCTTCTGGTCGTTTACCAAATATCTTGTCTCTGGCACTCTTCCTTACCTCACATGTGGTTTCTTCGTGGTGTTCCTCACAAAAGTTACACCAACTCCGAGACAGGATAGCCTTCGACTGGAAATTATTTTCAACTGGACCTCTAAAAGGAGGATAAAAAGAGGATGAAGGTTCAGGAGTGAGTGGGTTGATGATACCTTTCCGCTCAAAAGCTATCATATGGTTGTTCATATCTTGTACTAGATGTAAGAGAGCGAACATATTGGTCTGTCTAATTGATTCTCTCTGGGGTAAACCAGTTCATTCAAGTTGTCCCTCATACTTTGAACAAGTGTGTGGAGAGGAACCGATATTATCAGTTGAATTTTCTTCAAGCCTATGACGGTAAGGAGAAGGCAATGCATTGTAGTAATGCATGAAGGCAGCTTGGTTCTGGGGGTGGATAAGTTCATGGATTTGATTATACAACTTGGTAAAATACAAGTTGAAGGACCTAATGGTCTCACCATATTTGTAAGTGACATTGTTGTACTCCCTTAACTTCTCAGCGGGGATTTTGGATTTCTTGTAAGTGGATCAGAACCAATAAATCAGCTCCTCCCAAGTAGACAAGATCTTAGAAGGAAGGTCAAAGAAATCAATCGCAACCTTTCCTTCCAAGGAATTAACAAACAAGCGCATGCAAGTGTCATTGTTGTTAGCCCCTATATTATGACAAGCATTCGAAAATTCCACTAGGTGTTCATTAGTACTGGCAGTGTTATTTCCTAAAAACTTATGAAAATGTTCTTTAAACTTCGAAAGCGGGCAAGTAGCAAGTGCTAGGTTAAGAGGAGAAGACACATGCCATGGTGTGGTCATGGCATCTTCTTCGAACTGAAAAAGGCCATACTTTTTAATGACTTTGGTGGGGTTTGTAGTATATTGGACATGGATATGGTGAATTTACAAGCTACCAATCACCGATGGCGATGAAGATTGGGAAGATGGAGCACTTCCAGTGCCACCAGAGCCACCATTAGATGCCATTCTATGGATTATAGGTGAGGAAAAGAAAGATGAGTTGGATGAATCAGATAAAGTTCTTCTTAGAGCACTTTGTTGGGTAGATAACACAGCGTTTCTCCTTCCTATTTCAACAATAGGATTGATTTCAGGTGACAAGCCTCTTTTTCTTCTAGAAGCACGAGAATTTAAGGACATGAAAGAAAGGCCAAAACTGAAGAAATGAAAGGTTATTGTTGGTTTCTAGGCTGCCTACTTCTAGCTTCCAATTGGACACTAATATCCCTTTCAATTGCTGCCCAAGAATGACAAAGCTCCGCATGGGTCCTAGCAGTGTCAAATAGTATGGAATAGGTTCAAAGCAATGTTGGTCTGATCTTGGAGACCGAGCTCATGATTGGCCTGCCTTACAATAGGAACAGTCATTAATAGAAAACAATCCAAGAATCAAAAACAGAAAAACAAATATGTATCAATGAAAATCGAGTATGAAAATTAACTAGAGAGATATCAAAGATCTCCCCAGTGGAGTCACCAGATAAATGTTGAGGACAATATATGAATTGATCTTACTCAAGCATTTTCGGACTTTACTTGGCTAAATTAAAGTAGACGGGAATATCACCCTATGTTTATAGCCAACAAAAATATACATTCTAACTCACAAGTATTAATTACAAGTTCTTAGGCTAGTCTTTTATCAACAAAAAGCTTGCTGCAAATTCACTTTTTATGTATTTTTCTTAAAATATCATTTGCTGAAATAAATGTAAGAACCGAAGTAAAGACACCAAGATAATAATCAATGTAGATGAGACATAAAGAAACCCATTATTTCATTCCAATTCACCAAAGATTCATTGTATTTAGAAAACTTCACACAAAAATCTTGGACCAAAGTCAAACTTAGAAATCCTCGATGGAACATACAAAAGGACCTCTGAAAGAAAACCAAAACTGGACTCTAAAAGCTGGATCAACTTTCCACAGATTGTTTCCCACTCGACTCTGCACAATAGCCTTTATCAGTCATGAAAATTAATTCACAAATAGACAATTCTACACAGACTATCAAAGATAGATCAACACCTCTGAAGAACAAGTGTCTGAATGATTTGATTCATCTCTGAATGTTGTTGTCTACAATAAGATGCTGCTATCACAAAAGAGAATTAGGCTATGATTAATATATGAATGAATGAAAACTGAACTATCTCAACATAACTCAAAGATCAAACCTTAGCATGCTTTGTGCTTTTATCCTCCCCCTGTTCCTCTCCTTAGTTCAGCTTTTAACAATTTATAATTGGTTAGAGTAGTTGAACTAACTTATTAGTTAAGCTAACATAAGGCCTTAACTAACTTTAGTTGGGGGGGCAGTAGTAATTATAATAAGGATCATCATTAAATAATAACTAGTAGGCAGGGACCCTTGTGACTCCCTTTAGTTCATAACCATCCTAACCATCATAACATAATCCATTAGTTAAACAAACATACTTCCTTGTGCCTCCCATAAACATATATACTTTTGTTAATTTTAAGTCATGAAAGTTGAAATTGTTTTAAAAATAATACTTCATATATTCAAAATAAAGCATGTTGTCCAAAATCCCTGAACTCAACCTGTCATTGCGGGGCTTGGAAAGGAGACCTTTCAGGCCTAGGTAGGGCTACTTCCTTCCCAATCCAACCGAAGAATGCTAGGTGTGTAATCGATTAGAAAATAGTCTCTTTGAATAGCCATGCATGACAACTCTTAAAATATAAAATAGATTTGGCTCAGAATGTATCAGGCTCATGCAATCCAATCCATACAAATTGTTTTAACATTAATCAATGAAAAACGGGGGTGGAAAAAATGTTCAGGGATACATGAGGGGTTTGTAATTAGCAAAAATATGATATAATGAAAGGGAAGAGATATGGTCACTACTCAATGATAACAACAATCAACTGTAAACAAACAAATAAACCTGACTGCAATCCACACAGAATTTTGCCACTTTTATCCAATCTAACACATAATCTTCCTTAGTTGTGATCAATATCAGAATATGGGGTGAACAAAATGAATATGGGATATGTGAGGGGTTTATAATTAGTGAAAAATGAGATAATGAGGGGGGGGTGGGGACATTTATTGTTCATGAGATTAATCAAGCAATCCATAACATATTTGCAGTAAGGAAAATATGCATCAACCAATAATCAGATGACTGAGTAATAGTTCCTGTACATTTTCCTAATTCCACTTCCCATTAATATCCAACACGATGCCATTACAACAGAAGTATTTCACACACTTTGCAAGAGGTTTTGTCCCTTTTATTTGTGTGTTCTTCATTTAATAACAGTCAACAATAACACTAATTCCCAATATTTAACTTTTAACATCCATCACCGCCATACAAATTCCAAGTCCACATCTATATAGTTAAGTAGTGTTTCCCAAAAAATAATAATGGAGTCTTTATAGAACCAATCAAGATCTATAATGATACATTCCCATACATATATGTAGTAGAAAGATCAAAATTATCAAGACCCCACATGCCACGCCTGAAAGGAAATTGTCTATAAAACCAACAGTCGTCATTTAGACACAGGCTATGCAGAAGCCAATTTTTGAAACCATGTAACTAGGTCACTGTGAAAAAATATCCCAGTGTGACTTAAAACTGAGCCAAACATCCCACACAATTGTCATCAACAGTGATCAATTGCAAAAAGACAACCACACTTAGAAATTGGGGGTATCATTGGGCATACAAAACAAGCCCTCCATATTATATGCGGTGCAAAATTGAGAGGAGTCCACAGTGTCATTATTCCCATAACCACACAGCAATATATAACCATAGCATGACTCAAAAACTTTATTCTGGGCCATTTATTAAGTTTCCTATGAGTGACTAGGCCACACACATTCAAGTGTATTCTACCAATGACAAGAGGTGCAGTAAGCATATCCAATCCAAACTTCTAATTCTCAGAAAATCACCTACAGGAATCGACATGCCCGAACAACACCAAACCCCTGTGACTAATGCAAACCACTATCTGAACATCATAAGCACCATTCTAATGGTTGCATAGTAACCAACAATTTAGCTCTGTGGTAAGGGAAACAATAGACCAACAACCTTGATCACAGTGTATATCACAAACCAAAACAAAATTGACAGAGGCCCTTTCATAACAAAAAGAATGGTTCTTTGACAACAGGCTAGCGACTATGACACTTAGAAGTGAAATTGGAAATGAGGGACTCATGCCATTGTCACAGAGGTATTGGCCAAAAAACATGCTAACACGACTGATATACGAATCACGGGTGAGCCTGTATTTGGAGTGATAGACCAGAATAAACTTAACATGCTCGACAAACTTCTTATGCAGCTCTGGTCTTGAGGGTTTATGGGTTTGCACAGAGGCCATCGCAGGAAGGATGGGGCACCGACTATGGTGGAACTTCGGGGCTAAAGGCACATCCTTAAGGATGACCACGATGCTTGTGGACGGGATGAATTTCCTTGATAGGGTTGGACAGGGTTCTAGTTAAACCCAGGAACTGCGAAGACAATCATCCAGTCATCCTTTTAAAAGAAACCCTTTAACAAACGCAATGGAAACAAGACTATCACCCAGGAAGACCATGAACTCACAAACATTATTCACAGAACCATCGATTTCCATTCAAAGCTGGAACCACACAGTTGCAACAGTCAGGAAAACACAAACATATACAATTGAGCCAAAAACATTTCATAACTAGAGTGAAGTCAAGAATGGCCAAAAGAGACATACCTGTCAATCGAAAACCTTAAGATGAGGAGCAACCGAGTGGTTTCACCGTGCTGAAAATATGAAGTGTGAACAAAATGGCCAAATCAAACAATAGTCTGATGAGGGTGGCTTCCAACGAGAAGGGTAAAGGTGACGTTCAGTAAATGCACATCGCCTCCACCCACATCACAATTACTCCATAGTACATGCCAACGAGCTCCCCGTTAACACCATTAATCAACCAATGCATTGATAATATCAACACATTAAACCATAACATAATTAAAGTTCTACAATTTAATCATTGCATCCTTACCAAATGTGCGACCCATGTCATAACTCAAATAAATCTCTTGACAACTATACAATAGAATCGTCATTAACAATGTAATCACCATAAAAACAAATGCCAGCCACTACTTTCATGAGCCACCAAGGTTCGTAACACATGCATATCAACTACCGATTGCATCAATCCAATGCACAACCATTGTATTCTCTCCTTGCCAAAATGTGCCACTAAATTTTCCACCATATGCATATCAAATGTAACTTAACAATATTTCATAGCCATTTTCTTGTTATTTAGGAGTTAACCACTATCAACAAGCATTTTCATCCATATAGTATCGTAGAACTAGGTTTCTTTTGTACTAGATATAGTATTTTGTTTTCCTCAAAATGTCTTTTTGAGATTTTCAGTAACATTTGTTGTGCGGGCGCGAGAAGAACAAATACCATAATGAATACCAGGTTGTAGTATCATGAAAGAACAATAACCCAAAGCTTAACTAATGACAACCATATTCTCATCAACCATGTAAACCCGTGTATCTCATCATCATAAAATGAACAGACCTGATCTTCAAAAGTCCAAGAGGGTCCCACCTACTAGCATTATTTAGTCTTATATAATAATAGGCGTAGCAACACTTTGCAGGAGAAATTACGTTGACGTTTTCAATCGTCAACAATGGTATCAGAGCTAAGAGAGAGCTATGGTACAGTGAAATTCCACAGTGATGTTGCTCGGCTTGGTGGTTGGGAATGTCACAACACAGTTCCTAGAGGACAAAACAAAGGAGAAAGCACTAGTTGAGGCAATGAAGAAGAAATATGGCACCGAAAGGGGGTCACACAGAATCATCATCAGGCATATTAGTGATGTTTCGAAAAGAATGACCACAAAAATTATGGTATGCAAATTACTTAGAAAATGTCGCAAGGAGGAAGTCTCAGTCGAGGTTGTCGCAGTTGCAACACAATGTTTTGAGGGAACCACACTCAGCTGGGCCCCTTATATGTTGAATCTGTTCCTAGATGACTACAAGGATGCACAGGAACTAGGGACATAATTTCATTATTCATGGATACTCATCCCGATAGCCATGATTGGATGAAAGGAGCCGAAGTATTCATTTTTTTCCACTAGACCCACTCCCTACCATAGAGTGTGATACTTATTGCTTGAGGTCGCTTCAGACTCCAAGAACATAAAAGAGAATGCAACTATATTCGAAGGCTATCTCAGTGACATCCAGGACAACATCGCCAACACTTGGAGGGTAACACCGGAAACAATCGTACAGTGCCAGGGTATAGCCAACTTCAAAGACACTAGACATGCGATGTGGATCCAGGCATGGAAATATCCCGACAACCAATGGATACAACTACACTACTACATTACGTAGGCGGACATAGAGATGGCCATTAAGGATTGGGAAGATGAATAGAGGATTCTAGTTCTCATTCGAGAAGTACCCATCGAGATCGAGGAGGAGGAGGAGGTAAGACAGGAACAGACACACCTGAGGAGGTAACAGTGCCCAAGAAACCAAGGAAAGGTCAAAACAAGGCACAAAAGAAAAAAGGGGGGACATCCATGACAAGCACCCATATGAGGAATAAGAAAAACACACAGGCACCCTAGGTAAACTAGAAACAAGCCGAAGCAACATACAGAACTACATCAATTGCTATGCCATAGGAGCAAGGCCAGACTAAGAGACTAGTCATCCAAACAAGGGGTGTGCATAAGAAGGCGAAGGCACACAAAATGCCCCCAGAATACATAATCACTGAGGATGATGTGGACATGGTGTCCCAAATGATCCTGAATCACACAATCAATGATTTTGAGAATGTTGCACACCAAAGGGACATAATTGAACAAGAGCTTGCACACATATGATAGCTCGTCAGGCAGCTGGCAGTAGCATAGAAACGGGTTCGTCAGCATCACAGATAGGAGGCAAAGTTGGATCAAGCGAGCAGGACATGATCCATATGATAGCACAGTCGAGCTCAACATTTCACATCACACCCAGCATGTTTCGCATGGAATAAATCATGGGGTAGACACCCCTAAAGGAATTGGCTCAAATATAATTGGTATTGATGCAGATACCAACCAATACCTTGTATAAACTTCAAGTTAGCATCATACAGGAGGTACAGTCTCGCGCACACATGGATACAACATAATTGCAGAAGATGAAGGACAACCGAGATGAGATGGAATTGATACTCAAGCATGCTAAGCTCGAGACAAAATATGAGAAGGACCGTGCAAATGGGATGGAGCAGAAAGTAGTCGTAGCCTACGAGAAAATCCAAAAGAATGCGCAGATGGATGAACTCACGGTGATAGAGAAGATTGTTCAGATTGTGTAGACAATCAATCAATACCAACAAGAGATCAAGCACCTCTAGGAGCATCTCACACCTACCACACCACTAGAGGTGAAGGCGCAAAGGAAACATGAGGCAACAACACAAATAAAGGAGATAGAGCGACAATTCCACGTGGCAACTGACTTTTTTGATAAAGTAGCACGACTCTAGACAAAGATGGAAGAGGATTAGCAAGTCTATCAATGGGACCAGGAAGGAGAAAGGATAAGTGTAATTATTCAGGAACTCAAGCAGAGGCAAAAGACAATGTTGATCATGGAGCGCGTCAAAGGAGCACAGGATATGAAGAAACTACAGGCTAAACTCATAGCTGCACAGACATAGAAAAAAGAGCGCCAGTCTCAAATGGAACCACTCCAGGAGCGAGTAGAGGAGGTCATTGCATAGGAAGAGGAATCCAAAACATATATGGCATAAACCCAGGCAGAATGTGCAAGGATGGTCATCGATGAGATTTCAGTGCAGGTATTGGACACACTCAAGGAGAAGACCGTGCAGGCCCAAACGCAAGCAGCGAAGCTCATGGAGAAGTTTCAATTGATCGCAAGAGAGATCGACAAAGCACACAAGGATTAGGTGGCTCGGGGCGAGCCACATGTCAGTGTTGGGGGCCTGTTGGAAGCATGTGGAATCAGAAAGAAAGGCTATTTTGGGAAGAAGGCATGCAAAAGGGAAGCGATAGTTGGAAGGAAAAACAGTATGCACGCATGCATCGAAGACCTAATGACGCTAGGGTTAGGTTTTTTGTCATACATTGTAATGGTTGATGAGCCAAAAATGCATATATATAGATATCTAGGAGGTCTAGAAAAGCAGAGGAGGGAGAGAGAGTTCAAGGGGTCTCATTTATGGACTATTACTCGCATGAGAAGAGGTAGCTAATTATGTAACACTATTGTAATCTGATCTAATTTTGTAAGTTGTTGAGATGGAGAGGGTCAAAAGGGTAGATCTCGAGGGTTAGATCACAGGATAAGGAGCTTGGTGTGATCTAGTCCACCTCATGATATATCTTGACCCAACTGAGAATGAATTGTAAAGCACACGGCGTTGTAGTTTTGGGACTACCATAATAAAAGAGCTAGAGAGCCAGATCATTGTGGATGTAGCTCAGGGGGATGAAACATGGTAAAACCTGTGTTATGTGATTGAATGTTGTATCTCTGTCACTTTCTATGAGTAGATGTTAGAATGATGTATGAATGAATTAATGGATTTAATAACACTATATGCATGAATAACAAATGATAGTAGATTGCGTTAATATTTAGATGGGATTCACAGCCTACAAGTCATAGATCCCCATTCAGTCCTAGACTGCAAACACTTGAGTATTGTAGTCACCCATTAAGACTATCTCGGGTGAGACTGCGCAGGGCACTTTGTGCACTGCGTTGCCTTCTAGGTTACGATGAGGGTCGATAGTTTTAAAGGTTTTGTTGGATCCCTAGTACACCTGAACCTGGGTCAGCCATGTTAAAGGTATAACTCAAATAAACAACCAACATGCCCTAACATAAATTAACATAAGATATTGTAGTTTATTTATGTTAATTTATCCAAGTGGTAAACCATTTGTTTCTATGTACATTGTTTTATATAGTTTCTCTAAAGAGACAAAAGTCATATACTCTCTGGAGAGAAAAAATGATTTATGTATATTTATAAATTTTGATATTCTAACAAAGTCATTTATTGACTCTTATTTTCCTATACTCATTAATATGAATGTATATATGTTTTGAAATAAAATCTCAAGTAAATAAAGTTGCATTTCTTAAAAAAAACATAGAATCAATTGATAATTAGTGCTAAGTGCACTATTCAAGTTCATTGGAGATGTGTTATAGATGAATGTCTTTGAACTTTTTAAACTGTAAAGCATTTGATTTCCTTGTCCATAA